>JAOYSI010042955.1:0-27741 GCA_025775065.1 Hiodon alosoides | reverse complement strand
TCACTTACTTTTTCCACTGCCATTTTGAATGTTGAATGAGTGTGTTCAATAAAGACATGAGGGATCAGAATTTATTTAGTGTTATTATTTTAAACACATTATATTTGTCAATACCCTTGACTTAGATGAAGATCAGATACCATTTTATGACAAATTTATTCGGAAAACCATGAAATTCCAAAAGGTTCACATACTTTTTCTTGGCATTGTATATCCTCAGACAGAACACTATGGTTTACGTTTTTTAGATTTCATCAGACAATTTTTAAAATTAATTGAAAAAGAAAAAAAGTGTCTGCTAAGAAACTAAATTGTAAATTGTACAATCCACTATCAATCAATCAATCAATTTATTTTTATAAAACGCTTTTCAAGTTTCCATATCCCAAAGACGCATTACAGTAAAGAGCAATACTACATTTTCCAGGCCTGACCCCCCAAAAGCATGCCAGTGGCAACAGTGGCAAGGAAAAACTCCCTAGGCTGGTAGGAAGAAACCTTGAGAGGAACCCGTCTTAATGGGGGAGCCCATTCTCCACTGGCTGGCGCTAGGAGTTGAATTAGAGAATCTAATATCCATAATCTGTGATGCCCTCCAGGAGAGGAGTTGAGTGATAATCCAAAACATTGAGATATCCGGAGGAGAAGGGTGGGGACCCTGGTTGCTGGAGTCCAGTCTAAAGGATCTATTGGTTGAGTTGAGGCAGTCCTGCTGGATGCCTCAAGTGATAGCTCGAAAGAGAGAGATAGCACATTGTTAATGCCTACCTATGGAAGCAGTATTAACTCAAGTTAAATCATTTGAAAAGTAAAACTTTTGAGAGGTCATAGTTACATATATCTATGGCAGCATACAAAGAGGGTAGGGTGAGTGCCGGAAACGACACATGGCCATGAGGGAAGTCCGATCCCATCCCGCCCCACCCACGGCAGAACCCAGCCAACTTGGGGGGAACCACCACTGATGGTGCGACAAGAGGAATGGTTCTTATCACAAAGAAATTTCTAATAGCCACAGTCCCTTCACTGTCACAGTCCTCCTATTGACTACATGCAAGTTTAAATAGATACGTTTTTAATCTAGCTTTAAATATAGACTGTGTCTGATTCCTGCACAAACTTTGGGAGGCTATTCCAAAGTTGTGGAGCTCTGTATGCAAATGCTCTTCCTCCAGATTTAGATTTGGTTATTCTTGGTATATATACACAGTTTGCAAAGTTTGCATACCCTTGGAGAATTGGTAATACATGTACCATTTTTAAAGAAAACATTAGTGAGCTGGCAAAACGCATTTCTTTTATTTCTCATGGGATTCATATTCAGCTGTAGGTTATAACAGAATAGCACAATCAAAAAACAAAACATGGCAACAAAGTAAAAAATGAAATGACCCCTGTTCAAAAGTCTGCGTACCCTTAGTTCTTAATACTGTGTATTGCCTCATTTAGCATCAAGGACAGCATGCAGTCTTTTGTAATAGTTGTCTATGAGGCCCCACATTCTTGCAGGTGGTATAGCTGCCCATATGCAGGTGGTATAGCTCGTCTTGGCAAAATGCCTCCAGGTCATGCAAAGTCTTTGGTCGTCTTGCATGAACCGCACGTTTGAAATCTCCCCAGAGTGGCTCGATGATATTAAGGTCAGGAGACTGTGATGGCCACTCCAGAACTTTTTCTGCTGTAACCACTGGAGGGTCAACGTGGCCTTGTGCTTAGGGTCATTGTCGTGCTGGAAAGTCCAAGAGCGTCCCATGCGCAGCTTTCATGCAGAAGAATGCAAATTTTTTGCCAGGATTTTCTGATAATAATCTACATTCATCTTGCCATCAATTTTCCCTGTGCCTTTAGAGCTCACACCTCCCCAAAACATCAGTGAGCCACCACCATGCTTCACAGTGGGGATGGTATTCTTTTCACTGTAGGCCTTGGGCGTTTTTGTGGCATTGGCACAGTAAAGGCTTCTTTCTGGCAACGCGACTATGCAGCTAATATTTGTTCAAGTATCGTCGTATTGTGCTCCTTGAAACAACCACACCTTCTTTTTCCAGAGCAGCCTGTATTTCTCCTGAGGTTACCTGTGGGTTTTTCTTTGTATCCCGAACAATTCTTCTGGGAGTTGTGGCTGAAATCTTTCTTGGTCAAACTGACCTTGGCTTGGTATCAAGAGATCCCCGAATTTTCCACATCTTAATAAGTGATTGCACACTACTGACTGGCATTTTCAAGGCTTTGGATATCTTTTTATATCCTTTTCCATCTTTATAAAGCTTCATTACCTTGTTACGTAGGTCTTTTGACAGTTCTTTTCTGCTCCCCATGGCTCAGTATCTAGTCTGCTCAGTGCATCCACATGAGAGCTAACAAACCCATTGACTATTTATACACAGACACTAATTGCAATTTTAAAAGCCACAGGTGTGGCTGTGTGTGTCACCTTGTGTGTCTGTAACAAGGCCAAACATTCAAGGGTATGTAAACTTTTGATCAGGGCCATTTGGGTGATTTCTGTTATCATTATGATTTTAAAAAGAGCCAAACAACTATGTGAAAATAAATGGCTTCATATGATCACTATCCTTAAATAAAAGACATGATCAGTCATATTTTCAAAATCAATGGCAAAATTTCACAATTTCTGCCAGGGTATGCAAACTTTTGAACACAACTGTAGATTACCACAACTCTAAAATTTTAATCAAATGCTGGAATGGGGACATGTCTATCTTCTGATTTGGCTTTCCTTCCAACTGACAGACATGACAGGTCCACCAACACTGGGTCACGTCTTTCTTAAGACCCAGCTAAATCACCAAATTTGGTCAGATGTCTAACGCACGCCCAAATGATTCAATCACCGCCCACTGTTCCTGAGCACCCAGTTCTTCAGGAAATAATGCACAGAATCCCTGTGTAACTTCACCTCAGTCAAAGCATTGTCATTTAAACTAAAATACTAAATTCTCTTTCTGCTATTCCACTCACTCTTTCTGCCGTTTCTGCTGTTCCCAACATGAAGGGGTACTTCTTTGTAACCCTGACTAGTGTCCTCCACCATAACACTACTGCTTGTGAAGGACCCCTCTGTCAAGGCATTACCTTCCAAAATGAGGGATAATGCAGCTCCTGAATCTCTTACACTTTTACTGAGAGCTGAATCGTAACAATGTTACAAATGGCTTATACTCCTCACTAATCTTTCAACTGTTTACGCAATGGATTGTGTAAAAGCGCACCTTCAGGCCCCCGCAGAACCTACAAAAGGCCCACCTCCTTAGTCGTCTGACCCCTCTTTTGCTGATTCTACACAGCCCATATTCTTATTTATTTCAAATCCTTTCTTTTTGCTAAAATGAAAGATCATCCAGAATCCAGATGTTTGTGACCCCCAATAAAAGGCAATCAAAAGATCTGGATCAGGGATGCCTTGATAGTGCCTAGTGGTACCTGCAAAGGTATATAATGGAAACTGCAGAAGAGGTAAGACCAGACCTCAGTGGGCCATGATCTATCCTGGAGGAGGGCATTCACAGCTGCATGGTCAACCTCAGAAAATTCCCCTCTGGGAGGACATCCCCTTCCAAGTCTGAGGAACACATGTCATCTGAGCCCTCTCATCGTCCACAGCAGGTTTCGCCACCGAGCACAACCAGCTGTCAGCACCATTACTTTCACATTAATAGCAGGGTCCAAACAGGACAGCAGTTCCTGCTGGAGAAGTAAATGTTCCAGAGCATCATCTAACAATTCTGGACCAGGGAGTCCAAGTGAAGTTTCCAAAAATGGCTCTGTTAGAATTCAAGACAAAACGTTCTGTATTTTTACAACATTTAAATCTCATGGACTTATAAATGGTCACTAAGAAACCATCACATTCAGTCACTGGAGATGAATGCCTTTTATTATTTTCAAATGTAAAATGATTAAATATATCATAATTTGTTTTTAAAGGTCAGGTCAAGTCAATTCAGACCTCATCATGTCTCTGAAACACTTAAGTTCTAATTTTGCATGGAATCAGAGGCAGAGACCTAACAACAAACATCGCTGACAACAGCTATGTAGTCAGAGAAATGTCATTGCACTTGATCTGCAAGAAAAACACTTATTGTACTGTTCATGTAATTATAAATGTTTTGTGCTTTCAAGTGTATACTTAATTATGTAATCCATGTTATAGCTTGTAATAATTGTCTGTGAATTTAGTGTAGTGCAATAAACTATGAAATAATCGATAAAATTACAACCATGGAAGTCAAACCAATTCAACTGAAGAATTAAACTTTAAAATTTTTGGCTAATTGCAGATTGTAAATTGTCCTTGAATATTGGGATCTGGGAACCATTTGAGTGGAGAGAGACTTCCAACCCATGTTCACGTTTTGTGCCCAGTGCTCTTAGAATAGAAACATTTTTGATCTCCATGTGAGATTGAGTGGTTTCAGGTAAACCCAAAAACGGATGGTTGTAAAACTTCCCCTAGGTGGTAATATGAATGACATAAACATGGGAAAGCCTTCTGTGAGCCAAAACCTTTCTAATGTACTTAAAAAAAATAGAAAGAAAGAGGTATAATCGAAGTGGCAGACAAAAAGCTGGAGAGACTAAATCTAGTCAATGCCTTGCATGTAACTAGCAACCTAAAACTCTAACAGAAACAACAGTTTCTGGCTTTGGTCTGTCACTTCTACGCAGAGAGCAACAGTAAAAGTGGAAACTGTTATTATAAATAATTGGAGTATTGAGACTGGTTTAATCTTGAAACTTTAATATCAGGCTTAATATTTGGATTTGTTTGTTCTGATGTTCAAAGTTAATTTGCATTGTCAGCACTTTAGCAACAACAATTACAATATAAACTATTTTATGTATGTCATAATGACTTTGAACATAATTCGGTTTTGAAGGATTGAAAACACGGACAAAAATCCACTGTCAGACACAGGGAGACTTTTCTTTTATTTGGCATTTTAACATAATCTGAACACAAATTTAAAAAACTGGAAATCAAAACACCACTCCTGGGGAAATACCAGCATAAAACAGTGTTTACAAAAAAATATTATCTAACCCCCCTGCAAACTCAAAAAATCACAGACTTTAAATTAAACCATGATCCAGCCAGTTCTGCTGGCTCTACCTGTGGGAATGTGGTTAATTCACTACATGTGAAGCAGACGGTTGCACATTTCTGGAGACACAAAATCTCCTTAGCCTACTGGAGCAAAGGGTCCCAGGCCCTGATGTTGTCTCACTGCCAGACAGTAACACCATTAGTACTGTGGTGTATGACTCGGTCTTCAGCATGTAAACAGAATATTAAAATTTTAATCAAATGCTGGAATGGGGACATGTCTATCTTCTGATTTGGCTTTCCTTCCAACTGACAGACATGACAGGTCCACCAACACTGGGTCACGTCTTTCTTAAGACCCAGCTAAATCACCAAATTTGGTCAGATGTCTAACGCACGCCCAAATGATTCAATCACCGCCCACTGTTCCTGAGCACCCAGTTCTTCAGGAAATAATGCACAGAATCCCTGTGTAACTTCACCTCAGTCAAAGCATTGTCATTTAAACTAAAATACTAAATTCTCTTTCTGCTATTCCACTCACTCTTTCTGCCGTTTCTGCTGTTCCCAACATGAAGGGGTACTTCTTTGTAACCCTGACTAGTGTCCTCCACCATAACACTACTGCTTGTGAAGGACCCCTCTGTCAAGGCATTACCTTCCAAAATGAGGGATAATGCAGCTCCTGAATCTCTTACACTTTTACTGAGAGCTGAATCGTAACAATGTTACAAATGGCTTATACTCCTCACTAATCTTTCAACTGTTTACGCAATGGATTGTGTAAAAGCGCACCTTCAGGCCCCCGCAGAACCTACAAAAGGCCCACCTCCTTAGTCGTCTGACCCCTCTTTTGCTGATTCTACACAGCCCATATTCTTATTTATTTCAAATCCTTTCTTTTTGCTAAAATGAAAGATCATCCAGAATCCAGATGTTTGTGACCCCCAATAAAAGGCAATCAAAAGATCTGGATCAGGGATGCCTTGATAGTGCCTAGTGGTACCTGCAAAGGTATATAATGGAAACTGCAGAAGAGGTAAGACCAGACCTCAGTGGGCCATGATCTATCCTGGAGGAGGGCATTCACAGCTGCATGGTCAACCTCAGAAAATTCCCCTCTGGGAGGACATCCCCTTCCAAGTCTGAGGAACACATGTCATCTGAGCCCTCTCATCGTCCACAGCAGGTTTCGCCACCGAGCACAACCAGCTGTCAGCACCATTACTTTCACATTAATAGCAGGGTCCAAACAGGACAGCAGTTCCTGCTGGAGAAGTAAATGTTCCAGAGCATCATCTAACAATTCTGGACCAGGGAGTCCAAGTGAAGTTTCCAAAAATGGCTCTGTTAGAATTCAAGACAAAACGTTCTGTATTTTTACAACATTTAAATCTCATGGACTTATAAATGGTCACTAAGAAACCATCACATTCAGTCACTGGAGATGAATGCCTTTTATTATTTTCAAATGTAAAATGATTAAATATATCATAATTTGTTTTTAAAGGTCAGGTCAAGTCAATTCAGACCTCATCATGTCTCTGAAACACTTAAGTTCTAATTTTGCATGGAATCAGAGGCAGAGACCTAACAACAAACATCGCTGACAACAGCTATGTAGTCAGAGAAATGTCATTGC
Source organism: Hiodon alosoides (assembly GCA_025775065.1). Taxonomy (NCBI): domain Eukaryota; kingdom Metazoa; phylum Chordata; class Actinopteri; order Hiodontiformes; family Hiodontidae; genus Hiodon; species Hiodon alosoides. The sequence goes on along the minus strand of JAOYSI010042955.1, from coordinate 21,028 downwards.
ACTTGATCTGCAAGAAAAACACTTATTGTACTGTTCATGTAATTATAAATGTTTTGTGCTTTCAAGTGTATACTTAATTATGTAATCCATGTTATAGCTTGTAATAATTGTCTGTGAATTTAGTGTAGTGCAATAAACTATGAAATAATCGATAAAATTACAACCATGGAAGTCAAACCAATTCAACTGAAGAATTAAACTTTAAAATTTTTGGCTAATTGCAGATTGTAAATTGTCCTTGAATATTGGGATCTGGGAACCATTTGAGTGGAGAGAGACTTCCAACCCATGTTCACGTTTTGTGCCCAGTGCTCTTAGAATAGAAACATTTTTGATCTCCATGTGAGATTGAGTGGTTTCAGGTAAACCCAAAAACGGATGGTTGTAAAACTTCCCCTAGGTGGTAATATGAATGACATAAACATGGGAAAGCCTTCTGTGAGCCAAAACCTTTCTAATGTACTTAAAAAAAATAGAAAGAAAGAGGTATAATCGAAGTGGCAGACAAAAAGCTGGAGAGACTAAATCTAGTCAATGCCTTGCATGTAACTAGCAACCTAAAACTCTAACAGAAACAACAGTTTCTGGCTTTGGTCTGTCACTTCTACGCAGAGAGCAACAGTAAAAGTGGAAACTGTTATTATAAATAATTGGAGTATTGAGACTGGTTTAATCTTGAAACTTTAATATCAGGCTTAATATTTGGATTTGTTTGTTCTGATGTTCAAAGTTAATTTGCATTGTCAGCACTTTAGCAACAACAATTACAATATAAACTATTTTATGTATGTCATAATGACTTTGAACATAATTCGGTTTTGAAGGATTGAAAACACGGACAAAAATCCACTGTCAGACACAGGGAGACTTTTCTTTTATTTGGCATTTTAACATAATCTGAACACAAATTTAAAAAACTGGAAATCAAAACACCACTCCTGGGGAAATACCAGCATAAAACAGTGTTTACAAAAAAATATTATCTAACCCCCCTGCAAACTCAAAAAATCACAGACTTTAAATTAAACCATGATCCAGCCAGTTCTGCTGGCTCTACCTGTGGGAATGTGGTTAATTCACTACATGTGAAGCAGACGGTTGCACATTTCTGGAGACACAAAATCTCCTTAGCCTACTGGAGCAAAGGGTCCCAGGCCCTGATGTTGTCTCACTGCCAGGCAGTAACACCATTAGTACTGTGGTGTATGACTCGGTCTTCAGCATGTAAACAGAATATAGTGATTTCTGTCTTCTTGTTGTAAGAAATTACAAAAAAAAATTTTAAGTGTTCTCTGGATCTTATTTTAGCACGGTAATACAAATTTTTGTGTGACATTCACAAAACTATAAAATAACTTTCAAAGGTATCTTTCTCATATGTATTGTTCAGGGACATTTTTGGCTAAGATAAGACGATCCTTTATTATTTCCCCTAAGGGGAAATTCAAGATGCTACAGCAGCACAGGGGTAAGACCAGATAAGATCAGAGAATAATTAAAATTAAAATATATATAATTAAAATATATATAATAATAGGAGGGTGCTGTGATGAATGATCATCCACAGATTAAGTAATACGTTACGGAACGTTACGGTTTTAAATCACGCGATGGATACGCTATTTTCAGAAGAAATATTCGTCGCCATGGTTATGTTAAGACAATTTAAGATCAGCTATAAAACGAACTACTGGTGGATTTTAAATGGATTTTTGCTTCAGGTAGACTTAAAACAAACAAATGGGGTACGTAACGTCTCATTTTGTCTGGGACCAAATCAAAGCGATGCCAACTCGCTAATTGCATGCAATAGAAAAGTTCGTCGCCATGGTTAAGATCAAGACCTTTTTTTTATATCTCTGTAGTAATATTTTAAGACGCTAAAATGTTACGGAAAATGTTATCGTTCTGTTCATTGAAATATAAAGTATGACTAACTCACATGACGGTTTATTTATTTAGTTCCATATTTATTCTTCATGAAAAAGAAACCCAATAAATACAGTTATGCAATTTGCGAATAGCGGTTTTCCAATGTTTTGATGTGGTCGCAGCCTTAGTTTGTTTAAATCTCTAATTCCCTCTTTCGGAATGTCACCTAACTCGTCCACTGCATTTATGTTGCATTCTCATGATACGCGAAAGTGACAGTGCGCGACGTAAGGACTGGCGCAGGTTTGCTTTGAGAATATAAGAGACGACCGAGAGCAGGCGTTATGTACGCTAGCTACTTAGCAGTTGATGTGAACGGTCATCGTGCTTAGCTCACTCTACGCAAGTTTATTGTGACCAACAACGTAAGGGAAATCGCCTTTACGACCCTACCATAATCTTCCATAAAATAAATCCCTGATGTCCCCAGTTAATACAGCTTCTGTTTCCTGGAATCCGAATCTGTAAAAAACATCTTCTGTGATTGTTTTATTAGTAGTAATCTGGACCGATATGAAGCTACATCTCAGCGAAAAGTGCACACTAGTATTGATCGTTACAAATTTGACAATTATATAGTTATACACAAATCTAAAACTTTAAAGAAGAAGCCCCTTTTTGCTTTGGTTTTTCTAATTGACATGGTACATTGTCTTGCATCTTGCATATTTAGGATACTGTACGCAGTCAAACTGTTGTTGAACAATTCCGAGAGATCGTACACATAAAAAATTAGTTTTTCCTCAATGCCCTCCGCCATGTTTTTAAGGAAATTACACACCCTGTACTGTCTGTAAATCTATCTAGAGTTCAGCGTTTGCGCGAGGTCAAAAGAGAGTGGTTTAGATATCTGCAAAATATGCAGCAAAACCATTGCCACAAAAGGTAGCAGTGCCACAAATTTGTTTCACCATTTGAAATGCCACCCACTACAAAACGAAGAATGCATGAAACTCAGAAATATGTTGAAGGGACTACTAGAATCATCATACTGGTGTGATTGTATGCATCAAAGGGTTAAATCAAGCATTTATGAAGTGCTTTAGAGGAGATTTCAAAATACCGAGATACATATCGTGTATCACGATATAGCCTAAAAATAACGCGATAATATTTATAGGCCATACCGCCCAGCCCTAGTGTGTGCAGTACCACCTTCACTTGTTGAGATCATTGGATAGCTAAAACAAGATAAGCATACAACATCATTTGTGATTGGAAAATTATGTGCATTGAGTTATGTGCAAATGATGGTTATGAATCTGTAGTGAACTTATTCAGTATTTGTGTAGAAAGGAAATTGGAGCACAAACATACATTAGTGTGCTATTTTCAGGGGAATAAGTAGCCCAGAAATATATCTGCTTAAAGCCATTTAACCTCCGATTAAGAAAATTATTTGAGCTTCACAAGATAATGGTAGAATTATTTTTTACTTGCCCCACATGGCACCTTCTAAGCAATTACTTTTCTAATGTATTAAATGAAAAAAATATTTTGTTACAGGCACAAGAAGCTTACAAATAAAATAAACACACAAAATAGTGTTACAACAGAGTCACTCTCACAGACCACTGAATGCACACACAATGTATCCACTTTAATTTTTTTTTTATATATTACCTTGTGAACAGCACATTTAAGTAGATCCAAAGTGGGTGCATGATTGTTGTTTGGGCAGGCTGCTGTGTGTGTATGTGTGTTTCGTAACACAGCTATAACACATAGGTGAACGTTTATTAGCACCCCCTATATAAACTAAATTTTTTAGGCAAATATTACAAGAATCATAATACTGTATGCATTGTTTTACAGACTTTAAAATCTGCAGGTAAGCAGGCAAGTCTGATCATGTCATTAACCATGTCATTAAAGTCATTAACCCTCCTGTTGTGTTCATTTCATGTTAATCAATTTTGTGTTCCCGGTCAAAAATGACCACCCCATTATAGTTGATTATAAATCCATAATAATCCATATATTATCACCTAATGTTGTGTTAGATCTTTTTATCAACTTAAGTTCTTGTGAACATTACAAGTTTTGAACTTGCTATGTATGGCCTGTAGGCCTCATTGACCTGAGCTCAAACTTGTTTTTGAGTTTTAAAAAAGCATAATGAATGGATTATTTTGACTATAACAAATACTAAGATGAAACATATTGTGCTATTTATCACAGAATACTTTGTGTCAAAGTTTTAAAGGAAATTTGTTTTGAAACCATAGAGGTAGCGTGTCCATCTGATGAATGGCCATGTGTCATTCTAATGACCAGTCATTTTTGACCGGGAACACCACAGGGGTACAAAACTTAAATAAAACCCCCAAAATTTGCCCTGTCTGGACAAAGTCATGGAACCTTGTGACTATCAGATAAAAATGAACTACATTTTTCAGAGAGAAAACTTGTAAATCAGTCAAATTTGACCCGAACACAACAGGAGGGTTAAATAAAGATGTTGAATTTTAAACTGACATAATGCGGCAACCCCCTGGGTGTTGGGCTTGTCTCTACTTTTAATGTCAGGCAGAGGTATAAAAGGGACAATCCAAAAGCCAGGGTCAAAACACGGTTCAAAGGTCGGCAGCCAAAACAGGTTCTCATACAAAAATGGGTCAATTACCAAATCAGGTTCCCTTCCAAAACTGGGTCAAAAACAGTCCCACTCCTTCAGTTCAGCTCAAATGGGCCCACCATGGCTACCCACCACTTTGACCAGGTAATACTAGTGGTTAGGCAAAAGTAAAACTAGCTTCATTCAGAAAATGTCAGCAGCTTCTAGAAGCAAAAACTAGTCAGTTGTAAAAACAGTAAAATACAGAAAAAAAACTATTGAAAAAAAAAATGTTTACAAATCTATTTCCAGGTATGTGTGTCTTTGAATCCTCCTTAAATAACACCATTTATTTTTTGTTGACTTTAGAGGGTTTTTTTTGTTGTTGTTAAGAATTGGACTCAAAATCCGATTCCATCAATTCCAAGACCAGGAATTGATCAGGAATCGTCCATATCTATTTGTTGTTATGTTCAGCTGCTGAAGTTATAAAGGCATAGTGCTCAATTACAATCAATATGTCTACCAAACTCCAGTGTAGTGAATGTAAACAAACTGGGATAGTAAGAAAGAACTGTTACAACTTAAAAGTTGTAAAAGATCACTTTAAAAGGGCAAATGTTCAGTTTTTAATAAAGCAATAAAACATTAGGGGGTATGTGTTATTGCGATTCTTGGCACAGCTTTGATGTAAGTAAGTGTAAGACAAATTACACTTACTTACATCATAAATAACTTAAGACAGAAAAATGGACATTTAAAAACTGTGGACAATTATTTTGCATTCTTGCCATGTGTAATCAGGGTGACATGTGGTTCAATCAATGTAGGCTGTAGGGCTATGGTGCAATCCCTGGTTACAAACATAGCATAGCAACAAGTGCATAGCAACCACGTTGACAGTTCCTTGCAAAAGTATTCCGACCATTTCTACAGTGTCTTAGTTTGAGAAATTACTAAAAGATATAAAATATTTTATTTAAATCTTGAATATAATAAATATTTTCAAGTCAAATATGGGTTATAATTTATGTTAAAAAAAAGACGTTTGCAAAAGTATTCAGAAACTTAAAGCCGATATGTGGTAGAAGTGTCTTTGCTTCAACTGCAAGTCAAATAAAAAATCTTCTTTGATAAGCTTAGCTTTACTCTCTACCAATTTAGTGCACCATCCAGATGATTGAAGGCAGATTTGCTGTAGGTTGGGGTTTGCTTATGGACAACCATTTTCAAGTCTGGATTTTGACTTGGCCACTCAAGGAAATTTTTTAAAAATTAACTTTTTTATTCCAAAGCCACTCCAGCATAGCTTTGGCTCTGTGCTTTGGCCTTCAGAAAAAGGTGTCAACCCATTTTAAAGTTTTTCACAGACTGCTCACAGGGACATTCCTCACTTGCTCACTTGCTGTGATAGGTCCTTGGCCTTCGTGGTTGAGGCTTTGCTTCACTACCTGACCAAGCAACCTCACAGAGACAGGTGTTTTCATCTGGAAATAATGAGAATCACTTTTATTACATGCACACAGAAGCCATTCAACTAATTTGCACATTAAGGTAATTTTATGCACCTAAATTAATTTAGGGTTGCCAAAGTACAGCACCTGAATACTTTTGCATTCTTCTTTTCTCTCTTTTTCTTCTCTTCTCTTTTATTTGATGTTTGATGTTATTTCATGTTATCCTTGAAATTATTCAACGTCAAACTTTAAATAAAATATTTAAAAAATTATAGGTATACCTTTGCAAGACTGGAACTGTAAAGTCCATGTTGAGGTGTGTGGGTTTTTTTTTTTTTTTTTTAATAAGTGATTACCTTCTTCATATTAGGAGCGGTTATCCAAATTTTATTTGGTTCCAGCCCTTATCTCCGTAAGAAAGCTAGACTTGTAGAGGGCGCCAAAGGCCCACATTTAAAAATCAAAGGTAAAAATCATTATTATCTGAGACCAAAAGAAAAACAATAAAAATTAATGAAATTCCTACACAATTTTGAAATAGCTATACAAATCTGTTGATATTATAGCCTCTACGAGGAATTAAATATTAATATTGATATTAAATTGGAGTGGCCTAAGACATGTCAGTAAGACTACATTTTAACCTCTTTTTAACAATCCTTTCTAAGATCCGCTTTAGGCTGGAGTTAATGTTCTCAACACTCACCGTTCTTACACATTACAAGTTTTATGCCACGTAACCACTATTTATTTTACGGTAAAACACTGAAATTGTGATAAAGGTAAGTGGTTGGATGCTATTTTTATAGTTTTGACTGATATACAATAATGCCCTCTAGGTTACTCTTAGAGGGGATTGCGTTACACTTGACAGGCATTTTGGAATGTGCGTCACGAGTTTTAATAGTAGAATAGTCAAAGGCCGAAATCTAATTTAGTTCATGGTAATTTAAATCAGACTGCTTATGCATTATATTTGCCATTTCAATTCTTTACTATAAACTGAATCCACAAAAAAAGTCACATAGCAAACTAATGATGACGATATATTATCATATAATGTGACAGATCGTTGTCTGGGGAAAATCTTTCAGTACGATCTCGTATGTCAACATTGATAGAAACCGTTGATTGAGACCTCTACTCGTGAAAAATGAAAATAATTGAATGGCGTATTTTTATGATAGCAAAATAAAAAATATTATTATTTGATATCATTTCTTTATTTAAAATTGGTAGTCTAGCAAAAAATGTATTACTATCGAGAGAATATCGATAGCCCGTACTGGCCGCTGTACTGAAGGTCCTTATTCAATATTGTAATGAACACGTTAAAGATTGACCAAAGGTTCGTTAATGTCAGGTTTTACTACTAGTGTAAATTGTTTACTCTTTGATTGCTATGTTACGCCACGGATCATAAACTACTCGCCGACCTTGAATTTTCCAGTAATGTGTTTTTTTAATGCAAGCCCCTAATACACATAAGTATCCGTTACACGATGACCGAGATTATTATTAACTAGACAATATGGATATAAAACGATTTTCCGTTCCGCTTCAAACAGTTATACCAAGAGATGTTGAGAGCGCCCAAAGAAATAGAAAATACAGAGAGAGAGAGAGAGAGAGAGAGAGAGAGAGAGAGAGAGAGAGAGAGAGAGAGAGAGAGAGAGAGAGAGAGAGAGAGCTAACAGGACAGAGGGACAGCGAAAGGAGGACAGAATGCAAGCAATTGAAATCGAACTGATTTACCCATGTGATCGAGTCTGTGTCCTTAAGGAGGACGAGGGAGGGATGAATTCCTAGTGACGTCTTTTTCGACGGTTAGCCTTTTAAAGCTGCGAATCGAGTGGTGACTGTCAGTGATCGGCCAGCTAGCACGGAGGTAGTCGACAATTGCATTTGGTATTTCGCGAAGATACGGTGTCTTATTACGCAGCTAAGGGTACCATAGCTCAGTGACCAAGATGGTCTAGGCTAAAATTTCGAGGCAGTGAACAGCGAATGTGGTAACAGTAAGCGACGAGAGGGCAAAAGGCTCGCTTAGTTTTCCGTCCACACTACAGTCTCCTCTTTGAGAGATACGTTCCCATGCGATTCTTCAGACTCACATTTAAGTGTTTCGTGGATTGTTTTTGAAGGTGCTTTCTAGCTCGGTGATTTTCTTTTTGTGACCGCGTGTCATTATATTTTTATTTTCATTTTGGATCTTCATTTATTTTATGAACAGATTTAAAAATCCAGCTACACTGTTCCCCTGCCGGTTTGTCTCGAAATATTTTGCCAACCATTTCATCGTTGCGCATTTGACTTTTAAATACGTTCAAATATCAAATAACTGATACCAATAATTTAATATACTTCTCGGTTCTGATCAAGAAGATCTGTTTCTGTTTCAATTTGGGGTCGCCAACAGTAGAACAAAGGGACAATTGGTGTCATTTCTTAAAGGCAAACCGAACTAAGAGAAATAGATAAAGAAGACTGGACTGTCTGGGACACTACTGAATTGTATTATTTTATCTTATTTCGCACCTAGCAGAGCTGTTAGTGCACTGAGGGTGCTTTATTTTCAAGTGGATGTCTGGGATGGCAAAATCGGCCCTGAACAATGACTGCTGCTCTCTGAACGTGGTCCTTGGAGAAGAGAAGAAGGGTCACCTCATACCTAATGGAAACGGGCATCAAGGTGTAAATGGAAACCTGGTTACTGGAGCAGTTGCGGCGCCTGGAGCCATGCCCCAAGTGGACAGGGCAGGGTACCCCGAACGAGAAACCTGGACCAGGCAAATGGATTTTATTATGTCCTGCGTGGGGTTTGCAGTGGGACTGGGGAATGTCTGGCGCTTTCCCTACCTATGCTACAAGAATGGTGGCGGTAAGTTCTCGTCATAAAAGCGCATTCAAACAAAATCAGTGGATCTGGGATATAATGTTTCTGTATATTCTGTTTCAATAGATTGAAATAGCTTGTGTTCGTTTAAAACCTGTGAATGTGTAAGACTTCTATTGTAAACTGTCTTTAAATAGTTGTTTTTATAGGTAACTCAGTGAGAAATTAATAACTTGTTGGAATATTCTACTACTGTATCCGAACCTCCGTTGGCAACTCACTCTTCATTGATCGAGTACTTGCACGATGTGTTTTAAAATGTCTATTCATTTAACGGAATCACAAGAAAGTAAAATCGCGTTCTGCGAAACGGTTATATGGTGTCACATTCCTGTAGCCTAAAGTCCATGAAAATGTTTAGGAAGAATGTTTCTGTACCATCCAGAGGTCACGTAGTTTTTAGTTAAGTTGTTATTTCACGAAGTTAAATTTCACCAGTGAACGTATGTTTATTTTGCTATTATGTTCACCCCCCCCAGTTTATGCTTTCCCTTTCTATAAGGTGTTTATACCATGCACGTCTTCTTACAGTCCGCATTCTGACGCCTACTAGGCTACGCGTGATCGGCGGTTGTTATAGTTAGTCATTTTATTCTATTACTGTGTTGCACCAATCTGAATGCCCAGACCGAGTCTCACATATGCGGCTTGTGAAGAAACCCATTTTGTCGTTAATTTTCCTTCGCATTTTGATTCGTGACTACTATCTCGCTTAACTGGTCTTGCTATTTTTCTGTGAATTGCGCGACACGTTAATGTATATTTACAACGATATGGATGAGCACATTGTATCTTAAATCAGTTATAGTATTTAAAGGCACTTATTTTGAAGTTTATTCATGTATTAACTAGTCCAATATGTTGTTTAGTGGCCTATTTATAGCCTACTAGTCTATTCAGATGAAAAAATATTTTTATAAACCACGACACATTAGCCAGGGTTTAGTAGCGTGTGTATGAAACCAAGAATACCGCGTAAGGCTTAACTAACGATAATGTGAACGAATACGCACATCCATCACTACCCTAAGGGAATAAAATATCTATCAAAATATAGGAGAGTTTAATATGTAGCCGACGTTTAAGTAAATATTAAATGTTTATAATATAGTAGCTTGCGTTTTTCTTCTATCTATAGGTAGCTGTATCTAAAAATATATAATTGAATGAATTGAAATGAGCAAGAGAACAGGCAGTCTTTTTGTATCACTTTAAGGTTTTATGATTATCCCTTTTGCCTTATGTCAAATTGCAACATAGCTTTAACTGAGTACCGTAACTGCATGACCCATTGCATCGACTTTATGTAAGATTAAGTTGACAGTAGGGGGAACACATTTCAGGTACTTTAGTTCTTATATTTTGGAGATGTGTCATGTGACGAAAGTGGCTGAAATCACAACGCTAATTCAACCTAAATTAAGGATAATTACTATTATCAAATACGCAAAATATAACAATTCCGCAAATGGTGTCTGTTGTCCATCCAAGATGGCCGATATTAGCTAATTTAAAATCGATGTACTAAATAGAACTTTGGGGAAATTTAACATTAACAGTGTAACATTTAACTTACAGATAACGTTTTAAAGCCATTTTATTATGTTAACTTTATATTAAGAATATTGAACCAGGAAAAACAGACAATAAATTGATCTATCTATATGTAAACTAAGTCCTGTTTACTGCTCATAAACTGTTTTTTAATTATATCGTTTTGGGATTTTATTCCAATGAAACCACCAAGATACACCCCCACCTGCCAATCAAATTCCTAACTATTTGTCTTTTCCGGCTAGTCCTATATGTAAAATTACATTACATCTCGGCTTACTCTTAACCTTTATGTTCCTTATTTAGCCATTTCTTCAAAACATTTGATTGCTATTAACATATTCTAAAACGTGACGCAATCCTAATTGGATTGTGCTCGGTGAACTGTATTTAATTTGGGCAACTGCGCCCTTAAGCTAATAATAAAAGAATGATCATTATTTGTTTTTTTGTTTTTGTTTTGTTTTTTAAATTGGGAAAGAAAATACTTCAAATGGTATAGGTAGCTAATCGTCGATTACTTCTAATATCCAACATTTATCGAACATTTACAAACCATTTTTTAAAACATTACAACTAAAACAATGGCACCTGTCTTTGAAATGTAAATTGCATTTAAAGTGTACATTGACATGAATATAATCCTTATTTTATGTGATGCGTTATATAAAACTGGATGAGCCGAAAAGTAATTTTTTTATAAAAAGTTGTGGGGCCTCCTACATCGCTCTGTCTATAAAAATGCTCACCCAAGCACCGATTGACCTTTATGACCTGGATTTTTCTGGTTAGAATCCAGATCATGTCATTTGTCAAACTTAGGTATTTGTAGAAACTATACTTGTAGAAACAAGTGGGTGCAGATTTAAAATATAGTTCCCTGAACAATAAGACATATCCTCCTGTTCAAAACATGCTTGTTTTGATTAAAGTGGACCTGTTTTGGTACGTGGTGTATCCTCTCTGAGCCCTCATTAATGCTCTTCTTAATCATGATTTTGGTGAAATCTTGTTGTAAAATGGCTACTCAGTTATCTGGTAGTCCTTGAGGAAGCTGTGTTGACGGATCCTGGTTGTTTCAACTGTCTTCAGATATGGGGGTCAAGAAAGGCCTTCTTTCTTTCATGCTTTCGAAGTCTGCTTCATGTTACAGTATTGTTGCATTCAAACACTACAATGTGGGCTGCGATGGGCGGCGTGAGCCAGAAATCCTACCTAGCAGCTCTATTTTGTTATTGTGTTCCCTACAATATACACCAAAAGTATATTTTTTAAATCCCAAATATGATACACGTGTATTGCCAGGTTAGTGGTGGTGCGATAGAAAATTCGCTTATTTATATCTTGACGAGACACAAGTGCGACCTGCTCTAATGAACAGTATGGTGAAATATTGTTTTTTGTCTTTGTAAGAAACAATATCAACAGGACAGCTTTATTTTGAGTTGTTAACACACTATTGAACTTTATTTTCATGTGCTTGAAAAAATGGTTAGTCAGAGTGATGATTTTAAATGTAATTTAATATGATAAGGGAGCATTTGATGGACATCAAGACAGTAGGGCGTTGAAGATTTTGATGGTATGGATAAGTACAATGTTTGGATAGCTGGACAAAAAATACGTGAAATGGAATATTTCATAGGAAAAGTGTATGATATTTCATACACATCTCAATGTGGTTCCTTTTGTTTGATTTGATCTGAAAACAATACAGTACTTCTACAAACTCCAATCCCAGCTGGATGTCATATCAGATTTTTAAAAATTCTGTCAGTTTTTAGTTTCCTGTCGCCATCCATCCTTGTGCCCACATTGGAAAACAAAATAAATTGCTTTCATTTGAGTAGCTGAGCTGGGACTGACCTACGCTGCGGTGGGCATAAGGGGCATGGATGCCAGCTGGTGGGAATAGTTCAAGAAAAAAATAAAAAAATAAAAGATGTTGAATGGCTGATGAAGTGTTGGCAGTTCCCGGAATTCTTTTTCTCAAAATAGTTGTTTTACCCCCAACCAGGAGCTCTAAGGTAACACAGAGATGTTTTCTCAGTCCTGGTTGCCAATTAACTGCAAACTGGCTGTATGCATTCTTTGAAAACTCCTGAGAGACTATATGCCAAATCAAATCCAACTGCTCAACTTGAAAAGGCCATTTTCACACGGATCTCTGACTCAAACGTTAAATCAAGTAAAGGCCATACCATATCTTCACTCTTAGACTAACTGACCTTATGAAAGTGCAGTCTGTCTTCTTAAACTCTATTGTAAGTTTATTTGCTTTGCAGTAATTCATCTTGTCTCCATCCTCACCAAACCATCATCTGCTTTAGTTATTGTCTGGGTATTTCTATATCACTTTCTTTTCATAATTAGTTCTGTTAATACAACATGAAGTGATACTCTTTCCCTACTGGTGAAGTATTGTTTATTTGATTATTAGGTTAACTGTTAAATTAATAACAGTTATCTATGGCAAAGATATGACACTATGACGGTGTGTTGCCGGTGGTGACATACCGAGTTGCTAGTGACTAGTGTAGAACAAACATTAACATTAAAGTTTGATCGACACAATGTAACCAAAGTGTCCGTACTGTCTGTCTGTGAGAAACCACTGAGAAGAACCCCCCTTCTGCACATATCCATACTAATTATTCTATCATTCCTATGTGCATTAACACATCCTGTTACTGAACAGCTTGAACCATAGATTTGATCAGCATGGTTGTGTCACAGAAATGTAATTTACTAGGGGTTTTATGGCAAGACAGTTCTTGCTGGTCCCTCATGAGGCTAAATAAATAACAGAAGTGGTGCTTAGTCTCTTTTATACTCAATAATGTGTAGTTATTATTAACTATTAAAACCCAATGGTTAGCACTGATTCCAATTGATTTACCATGCTAGCAAACCTGCAAAACCCAAAGGGTTACCACATTTCACCCCATTTTGTAGTCCGTCTTTTTTGTTTGTAATGCATTCACTTTTCTAAAGTTTCTGCTAGTAACTTGTATATACCTTACACAAACTATTAACTGCCAAAGTGCAAACATAGCCGTTGAAAAAATATCTGGATTCTCAACAAAATACTATTTATATTGTACCTACCTTGACACTCTGGCTTAATTTAATTCACAGGGTTAAGGCCATGAATTACTACAGAAACTTGATAAAAATCGAATTTTTTAATTGATCTAGCCTCAAGACCTTATATATTTCATTAACTTCACTATAAAACCACTAAGGGTTTTTTTTTTCTGTTTCACCAGGAAATGTTGAGAGCTAGTTAAGTGTGTGAGTCTGGCAATGTTGAAAAGTGTAACCAAAACCCGAATAAAATTGATAAAATGTTATTTTTTATTTTTTACTCCTATCACCCATTTATTTCTTCTGGGCACCAGTCTGCGACTTTCTTTCTGCAAGACTCCTAAATTTTCTGTTCCCATTCTTCAGCAGTAGGTAGCACAGAGCAGACGCCAGCAGCCAGATTTATGAGTACTGCAGTGAGCCCTTTGATTGTCCTTGGTAGAAGGACTGCAGTGTGCACCACAGTCATGTGGTCCTGAGGTACGTGTGTTAGGATTGGACCAAAGCAATAGAGTGCCATCTTCCGCAAGCCTGTCTGATGTCCAGATTCCTTCATAACCAAAAGCTTGTTTTCACTTTCATCACAATAATGCAACAGTCCTTCTCAAATAGTTGACGATATCATGTGCTTTTATATTTTTTATTGATTCTTGTTATAATTTTGTTTCCGGATTTTATCAAGTTATTTATGAATCAGTGCATAGTTGGCATTACATCCATTTGCATGTATCTTTGCCTCAATGCAGTTACTTTACTTGATCTAGCAGAAAATGAGTTTGTGGTAAACCCCATTATTGCTGGCCATTTTAGTTTGCCGTGAGAACAAACAATTTGTTTAGTTTGCATGCTAGTTCTGGAGCCTAGGCGTGAGAAACTGTTGTGCAGAAAGTTTGGGGTTAATTCTGCCCCCCTGTCCTGAGTGACATCAGCTCCTCCCCCCACGTGGCAAAGCGATTAAGAAGAGAGTCCATTAATCTTTTAATCCCCTTTTTCTGGCTGGGACCAGGGGTGGTTCTGGGTTCAGGAAAGGAAATTGGTATAACCTAGGCTTGGGGACAATCCCTAAGGACCACTTACCTTGCCACCTGAGAAGAACCCCCCTTCTGCACATATCTATACTAATTATCCTATCATTCCTACGTTCTAAATTTCCTCACCGGCCAAGTTGTGGTCTCTGACCGAGAGCGATTTCTGCAGCGTACATTATAAACTTCATCCATTTACACAACCGGTTATTTACTGAAGCTGTTCAGGTTGAGTGACTTTCACGCTGGGGTTTTAGCTTTGACACTGCAACCTACTGGTTACAGGTCTAATAATCGAACTACTCCGTCGCTCACAGTATCTGTGGTTGGTACATTGTACTGTGCATTTCTGATTGGCGGTTAGCGCAACAGGATGTGCACAGCGACAATGTGGCACTCCAACATTACCCCTCATGTACTAACTCTCGCTCTATAACATATCTTCATACACGTTTGCAGTGCAATTCATCAATACACGGGGTAAACCAATCCTTGTTCCTCGTTGGCTGCAGGTGATGGCCAAGATTTTCTCATGTGTGTGGACAGGTTGGAGGAGGGGATGTGTATTTATAGAAGCACTATTGACACCAGTAAGTCTAATCAGACCCAGTCCATCTTTGATGGCCTTGCAGTAGGGAAGGGCACAGGAGGCCTTCATGATTGCCTGAGAGGATGATGAATCAGTTTGAGACAGACCTCAGTAGTGATGTTCTCTGCTGGCCGCCGCTTCTGTTGCTCTTCTAAGTACTCTCAACTGCACCCGCGGAAGGGATTCGCTGCCCCATCGATCCTTAAAGCAAACACCTCTCCACAGTTACCTAGCCAGGAATAAATAGCTTAGTGTTTACTGGGCTGAAACGGTACCTTGTTGCTAGCCAAAAAGCTATCCTAGTCTGATTGGTTTTAGAGAAACAATTTTTTTCACATGCAGAAAACGGAAAGTTTTGCAAAGAATTCTGTTTATAGCTGTCTTCTTGAAAAATACTTTTTAAAAATGATAAAAACTGCCCTCATTTACATTGTTATATATTATTATACATTTTAAAAGTTTCAAATGATTTATTGTAATGTAACTATTTATTCTTACTGTATAGAGCTTATTGCTTTGGCCTGGGACAAAACTATCACTTCATTGTGGTGGGTAACACTGCTAACGGAATTACTGCAGTACCAAATGCCATTTACCAAGGGAATGCTGCAGATAGTGGATTAGTACTGAGCATGAGTGATCTGCCTACCAATGCAGCATGGGGGCAGCTCTTTCTCCACCCTTTCTGCTAGCTGTTAAAAAACAAAGGTGAGGTGCTCAACATCAGGGATTCTCCTACCCTTCTTTCCTCGGTCACGACGTCTTCAGCCCCCACCATACTGTCTGCACCAACAATGTCTGACTCATCCATATGCCGTCAGCGAGACCGCCCCCCCGAGGGCTGCTGTTGCTCCGCGCTTGCCTTGACAGTCACATTCTCATACGTCACCCATGGCAATTGCTGTGACATTCCCCTCCCCCAATAGCCCTTTGTGCTACATCTACTCTAGCGTCTCAGCATTGACGCTATTGAGATGAACGAATGAATGAGAAACGACAACGCTCATATCGGGCCAGACACACATTGCTTCATTCACTTTTGTGGATATATTCTGGTGGTTTTATTCAGTACTGTGAGAAATTACATTTTGCCCACTGTTCTGATCTGAATGGCAAGGGAATAATAGGAAAGAGCATATAATGTATGTCTATCATAATCATTTATTTTCAAAAGTTTGTTGGCAGCGTCTGACTTTTAGTCAGCTGCACAAAGGCTCCCACTGTCTTAGCCACAAAGCTCTATTTGTCCATGCAACGCCAATACTGTATAATTCAAAACAAACCAGGCACTCGATGCTTTTAATGACCTGACAAATTGTAAGTGAGTGAAAACAAGGAACTTATTCTTCCAGTCAACTGTTATGATCATACTTCAGTTAAAATAAGATCATAGGCCATCAGTTAAAGATAACCAAAGTGCTAAAAATAAATTTCAGTATATATACCAGTATCTATCTATCTATCTATATATATCTAATTCAGTGTGACATGCAGACTTCATCATTGCTTATTTAAAACAAGCCAGAATGGTGAAAAAAATGACCATTGGTTTCATAGGCAAGTTGTCAAGAGCACCAACGTCGTACCATGTAATATTTGCCATATGAAGAAAGTCAAAGGTTATCTTGAATCTAAAGTCACTTAGGTAACCCAATGCTGCTCCTCCCTTTGTGACTAAATTCACTAAGTTCACTTCCAGTCTGATTACAGGGGACTAAGTTACTCTGATGCTATTTAGTCCTTTGGGATTTTTTCCCTCTTCTTTAAGTGATGCTCTTCCTAGCCTGTAGAGCTATGCAAGTTATGCAACGGGAGTTGCTTTGAATAGCTCAGCCTCACTGCTCCCGTGGGCTGTCTGTGTCATCCTGCGGTAAATTTCATAGGCTGCAGGTGACGTCAGTCTGGTCTTCATTCAGTGGGGCGCATTGTTCACTGGATAATCTGCATTAAGACTGCCGCTGACTAAACGCTTGCGAAACCAAGCCCCCAACCCTTCCTGCCGCTCAGGCCCACCCGTCCACCACCTCTCAGCCACGTAGGCTCCTGTCACCGCCATCAATTTGGGAACCGCACAGCTCTGGGTTTATTACTGGCCATGGCTTGGCGTGCTATTCCCGGGCCCTGATGCTCGCTAACATTGCCACAGCAGTAACGCAGAGGGCTAAACACTAAGTGTGGCACAGTGAGCAGCCGCGGGAGGAGACCTTCAGACATGTGCGTTTTACATAAGGGAATTAGCTCCCTCTAAGTCAATCAGCAGATGAAACAGATGGCTCCTCTCCCATTCAGCTCAGTTCATTCATGCTTTTACTATCCAATATTAGAATGATTATAAAAAGGGAATGAAAATGACTTTAGGTGTTCAGTTGAAATGCTATATTCCCCTGTGAGTATTAAATGTCTGCAGTTTAAGATACTATATCTTACCGCATAAAATTCTATACATATCAATTCTTCTGGATATTGAGGACACATGACTGCTACTACAGATTGTATTTATAGGGGACTCACAATAGACGTGTGTATCACATATTTTACCGTATTGTTCCAAAGTCATTTTTAAAATCCAGGCCTTACCATACTGCTCATTCACAAGCACATTTCCAATCAGCTAAAACCTTGAGCTCAGTTTTCCATTGATTTTCTTCCATGTTATCGTTCCAGGGGTTTTCCTCATTCCGTACATGTTGATTGTGTTTGTGGGAGGTATTCCCATCTTCTTCCTGGAGATTGCATTGGGGCAGTTCATGAAGGCTGGAAGCATCAATGTGTGGAACATTGCACCTCTGTTTAAAGGTAAATTCTCTTTCAGAAACATCTAAAAACAAGGGTAGTTTGGATATATATATATTGTAAATGGAAAGGTTACCCCCAATGTCAGAGATTAAACTGAAACGCTATAGTTTACTACCCTATATTTACCATTCTGTACAGAATTAGTCAAAATTGCATGGCCTCAAATTGGTCTCCGAAACCTTTCCAATAGTTTGTTGTCTCAATTGTACAGAATTGTAAAACTCATCTTAAATTATCTTAAACTGCAATAACAAGTAAAAGAGACGTCGCACATTTTGAAACCCAGCTAGTATAATGGAAGGAAGTTAAATACACCTGTGGGCATATTGTTCATACTGCAGTTGTTAACGCAACAGCAAGCTGTATATGATCAGTAAAATAACCATATCATTTTAATTACATAATAATTAGTTGAGTAGGATGAGTCGGCATTTGATGGTTTCAATTTAGATGATTTAATTGAATTTTGTCAATTTGATGATGAATGAAATTTAGCACCCTTTATTTACTATAATATGTTTAGTACCCTAGTAAATTATGAATACTTCTAATAGTTTAGTATGTTTTTAATATGCTTATATCCCTCTTGTAGGACTGGGGTATGCCTCAATGGTTATAGTGTTCTTCTGTAACACCTACTACATCATGGTGTTGGCCTGGGCCTTCTACTACTTCATCAAGTCCTTCAGTGCCATTTTGCCCTGGTCCACCTGTGACAACCCCTGGAACACAAAGAGCTGCATTGACTTTCGACATGACGGCTGTCGAAACGGCAGCATGGGGAACTTCAGCTTTGGCAACATGACCTGCGAGGAGCTAGAGGAAGGCCGCTCGCCCATCATTGAATTCTGGGAGTGAGTTCTCATTTGAGTACAGTTAACACAGTACAAGATGACGCAGTGTTTTCCCCCTTTTAAATCAATAGAGAGAATTCTAATCTGTTGTCTAATCACTCTAATCCGCTGATGGTGTAGTGGTTAAGGTGACAGACTTGTATCCAGTAGGTTGCCGTATATCCAGCTGTACAAGTGGATTAATTTTTGGTAAAAGCATCTGTTAAACAACTCAATTTTAAAACAAACAAAGATTATTCTTTAAAGGAAATTGAAACAAGATATTGCTCAACAGCAACTCATAAGCCTGACCCATGTGTATTTACTATTGGTATGAACCTAATAATAAACAAAAAAATAAACAAGGCTTGAGACTTCATGTGGTTATCTTAATATGGTATTCGACAACGTCATTAAGTTATCTCTTGTGAGCCAAAAATAGATTCATCAGGCCCTAATTTTAACATTTGAGCCACCACAAAGCACAACAAGCATCCGTTCCAAGTAATTACTCTCAGCTCCTTGCCCCCACTGCACTTCACTCTTAGTTACTGATGCGTGCACTGCAACACTGCCATGCTGGATAACATGGTCATCAAAGCAGTCACTACGCTTTTTATTCAGAGTGTTATGGCTGGGTAAGGGGTCGCTTGGTGTAGCTACCCAACAAATGTTTATTAGCTTCAGTGTACACCAGTTAGAAAATATGGGCATTAATTTATAACTAAACTTAGCCCTGTTGAGGTATCAGGCAGACCTATTGGAATATACATTTGTATCACTATTGGGATATGTCAGAAGTTTTACATTATGTCAATATGCTGTTCAGGTCAAAATAAAAGTTTTAACAACAATGAATTTGCATTAGAATGTGTTGATTTGGGAAGGATTAATCTAGAGTTTATTATTTAAACTTAATTCTTAGATTGGAATGTGTTTTTGCAAGCTTCATAAATTGCTATGCACATAAACCAGACAGTGTCCAGACAAATTCCTGTCTGATCTCTGATTTAATCATGTCTTCCCTTGCCTTGCAGGAATAAGGTTCTGAACATCTCGGACGGTTTAGACCAGCCTGGCTCCATGAACTGGGAACTGATGCTGTGTCTCATGGCTACTTGGGTTATGGTGTACTTCTGCGTGTGGAAGGGAGTAAAGTCAACAGGCAAGGTAGTTTATCTCCGCTGTAATTAAGTAATAAAGCTGACTCTGGCATTAGGTATCGCAGTCATAAGGTAAAAGTAGGCTGTTGTCAAATGTGATGTCAGCCAGGTCCTTCAATGTACCTTTTATACATTTGTTGTATAACTGACTTCCCATTAGCCAGTTTGTTAGATAACATCTAATTATACATAAGACCATGCTGCCAAAACCAAACAAACAGGATATTTCATTGAAACCAATCACCACAATATGAGACATTTGACAGGTACAGAGAGAACGGCAGGCCCTCAACACATGTGGGTGCGTTCTATTGGAGCATGGAATAGACAGTAATAGACCTAGATGAGGAAGGTGGCTTAAATATTTACATGTAATTAACATATATGCATGTAGTTCCTGAGGAGTGTTGGATTAAAGGGATTACTGTCAGATGCTTCTATATGTCTAAAATCATTCTCCTTTCTTATATAACCATTCTCCCTTTCTTCTCCTCGAATTATTTATATTCAGACACATGCAAGTAATTCAATGATAAGAATGTAAAATAAGGTTCATGCAGCATATTGAGTTAAACTACCGGGCTCCCTGGCGAGGGAACCTAACATATATAGCAATGCACGACTGACACTGCATTTCCATGCAGTGACACAGCAGCACAATGAGGAGGCAGGAGGTAGTTATGACGAAGTCAATGGAAGAGGGGTGTGGTTGTAAAATACCACAAATTGCCCTCCTCCCTCTGCTCTGCTCCAATTGGTGGGCAGGGATAGGTGGACTGCAGTGAGACGTGACTAGGCTCTCGTACAGAAAACAACGGCCCCTGTTCTGTTCAGGAGGCGGGGTTACTTCAGTCCTTGATTCAGTATTATCAGTATTTATCAAACAGTCTTTGTTCAACCTTTTATTAAAAGTGCTGCTTGTTTATCCCAGGAATAATGTAAACATACCTTTATTAAAATGGACTTTAGAAGTATTTGTAACAGTCAGACATTGTAAATGATTATCTAACTGGTTTACTCTTTATAATTATTCATGTTACAAGTGTATATATATATATATATATATATATATATATATATATATATATAGTATAATTTTTTGTTTTGTGTATTTTATTTAAATTTTTTGAGGTGATCTT
>JAOYSI010042944.1:7262-27743 GCA_025775065.1 Hiodon alosoides | reverse complement strand
ACCAAATTCCATTCCAAACGATTGCTGTGGTGCCAAAAAGTGAGTACCCTTTCATTGGGGAATTTGTTGGCCAGGAGTGGATTCCATCACAAGATGCATTTCCCTGTGACTCTGTGAAGGCCTTCACTATTATGGGACATCACTGGCATAATACAAGTTCCATTTCTTACTGCGAGAAATGTATTTTTGGATCCAAGTTTTGGTTCAGTCCAGGTGGCCATTGTCGTCTCAGTTTTTTCAGAATACATGAGTAAAACAATGGCTCCAAAAACCTCTGCATCCATTTGTTCAGCAGACGCTCTCCACCTACAGCTACTGACATACACCTGTGTCAGCTGTCTGAAGCAGTAATGATGCCTTCCACATAAGAGCTTACTGACTTTCACTACCAGGTCGTTTCACCACCAAATCACTACCAAACACGCCAGAGCAGACATCCAAGCCATCTCCCTAATCGGCCAACGTTTTACAGTCCTCAGACAGCTCTGGGCGCAAACAAGATTCCCTATTCCTGCTGATATATTTCCAACCGCTTTTCCCCATTGATCACAGATTTCCCCCAGTTAAAAATAAATCAGATCAAAAGCGTAAAATACAAGAACTACATAGTGTTCAAATAAAAGTGTGTGTGTGTGTGTGTGTGTGTGTGTGTGTGTGGGGGGGGGGGTCTGAGGTTGCTCTGATTTGCTGTCACTGATTGCAGCTCCATTTGGAAATAGATTGTGCACATCTGCCATTGATTCCCGCACACCTGCTGTTGATTTAGCAGAGCGAAGGAGGAGGAGGAGGAGGAGGAGGAGGAGGAGGAGGAGAGATTCGGCAGTTAATTAGGAGTGTTTTTTTTTTTCCTTTTCCTCTTTCCTCTCTCCAGCCAGGCGAGCGGGAGGGGGAGGTCAGGGCTCCGCGTTGCCCACTGTGAGCGTGACACTAACATGATTGTTTAGTGCTGCCCACAGATCGCAGGTCATTATTTACCCCAGGCCCCACTGGCAGCCTGACAGCAGACAATGCACTGACATATGGGCTAAGGCTTCAGCTCCACGCTTTAAAACGCAGATAAAGGAATGGACATGTCTACCCTGAGGCGCAGGCCGGGCTAACCTACTGTGTCGCATGAGGCCCAAGCTCACTCTGGGCCGTTCAGTCTCAAATAAAGCAGACAGGAGTGCATTGCTATGCTGCTAAAGTATCCTAACGTAAATATCAGTCCAGACACAGGAGACAATGGCTGTCAGTTTTTAAGGTGGACTGGATAACATAATAACCCAAAACAACCCTCTTAAAACTTAACTCTACCTAACTGTAATGACAGCAGAGGATAGCATTAGACTTTAGTAGCTGAAGTTAAAAATAATTATTTACAAGGATATAAATAGTATAAGTGTGAGAAAGTATGTCTGCTAAGCGGCTAAATGATAACAATTAACAATTAGTGTAATAAGAAGTTTTTTGGGTCTACAGACTAACTTTTCTATGTAAGTTTTTTTTTCATTGGGAAAGCATCTTAGTTCCAATATCAGCAGTTGAAAGGGAAAGGCAGAAAGCAAAACTCGTCTAGCAAACCTTGGATGTGGGAACATCAAGGGACAAATGATCTGCAACGAGCTGTCCAAAGCTTTTCAGTCAATCCCCTAACTTTTCATATCTTTAAATCAAACAATCTCTTTTTAAATTCGCCATCCGGCCTTTGCTGCTGCCGGCCGCGCTCTCATTATCCCATGTAGATCTGTTTTTTAGCTGTTTTTGGGTCTTTTCTCCCCCCCAAGCCAACAAATTACTTTCCCGGAGTTGGCTCATCCAATACAGGAGCTCCTAGCGGAGTTGAGTCTCCCAGTGATAAATAAGAGAGGACGTTTCAATCTTCTGCCGCCACCGTGCCCTTCAGGGCAGCGGGACGCCTCTGACAATGATCTATAGAGTACCAGTGCGTGCGGACGCCCGCCCCCGGTGGGGAAATCGGAGCAGAGACAACAATTACGGGCTGCTTTTCGCCCCATCATCCAAATCGATATCCTTCTATTCCTTGTCGGGCAGGTGTCTTGAGGGACGGCGCCCCGCTCTGGCGAAGGTCGCGGCAGGCGTGCGCCGCGGCACCTGCGCGCACGGAGGGGAGCCGGGAAACGCCGGCTCCCATCCTTCGGCGAGAATTAGGGAGAGGCTTGATCACGCGGCTCAGCTGCCGGAGAACCAGCTGCCCCCAGTCACCTCCGGCACCTGTCCCCGGGTACGTTGGCACGGACCGAGAAGAGAGATAAAGAGCTGCGCGTTTGCTCACAAACGGCGCTCAGCCAGATACATTATTCATAAGCTCTTGTCCTAAACTAGCGGATCAAGTACTGGGGCTTCTACACTCAAAGGGTCGTAAATGATGATTTTTTAAAAATCTTTCTTCCATTGAAATGAATAATCCTGACCCTAAAAACATAAGATGACACCAGCTCTGCTCTTTTAGTCTGCCGATGAATGCCATGGTCTTGAGGCCCCTGTGTTAGGAAACTTTCTTAGTGCCCTTCATTGCATTGGCACTTTTCTTGTGTAGTTTAACGTCTTATGTTTAATGGACATCCGGTCACAGTGCCTACGAATGTGTTCGGTACTCACGGCTCTCGATGGCGAAGATGGTGATGTTGTGCACAGCGTTGACTTCCCGGTCCAGCTGCTTGGCAGTACTGATGACGCCCGTCATGCCGTCGATGTTGAAGAATCTCTCCAGGTCGGTGTTGCGGTCGATGGAGTACCTGGAGACACACCGTGCTGATAACTGCCTCATACGGTGGCAACTGTACACCGCGTATGATCCAGGGCTCCGAGTGAAGCACAAATCGTGCTGGAGAGAGAAGCGCGACAGGTGCCTGGTTGCAGGCTTGCAACTGATTCTGCATCAGCTGTTTGAGAAAGTGACTGTCACATGCCAGACCGACTGAACGCCCGAGATCTTTAAGCCAAAGCAGACATAACGAACCATTTCATCTGCAGCGGGAAAACCTGCTTTCTCCAATTTTTGACTTTCTTACGTGAAGAACTTTTTTTTTTTTTTTTTTTCGGGATGAAAATACCGTGGGGGGGGGATACGACAGAAGGTAATCGGCTTGTCTTGTCATTGACTTCACAGGTAACGGTCCAATTCACCGTCTCACTTAAAAAAAAAAAAAAATGAATGACTAAAAATGAAACTCCCCTCTCAAATAGAGAAGGCTTACAACTAGAGAAAAGTCACGGAGTAGAAAGCGCACACGAGACTTGTGTCCGAATGTGCTGAATTTCCTGAAAGAGCAACTCCCCTTCAAAATTCTATCCATTTGTCTGCGTCATGAGCAAGAAGATAAACACTTACTAAATAAATACCATCGACTTGTGAATGTCACGGCTGTAGCAGATCTCTAATCCTCTCCGGGAATAACCTCCCCTTGTTAAACAAAAATGTCATTTATGTCTCACAAAAGCTGCAGTCTGACAAAACCACACAGGCAACACCCGGCCCAGTTTCAGAAGGAGGCTAATGGATCATCGACTCAACCATTCAAGGGAAATTCACAGCACTTTGTCAACAACAGAGGAACAGCCTTTGCCAAATCCCCCCCTCCCCACACACACACACACACCTGGTACCAGCCACAAAGAGAGACAAATTCGTTAAATCTCCCTAAAAGATAAAAGCGAAGCTGTTCGGGACACTTCTTACCTGATGGCACTGCTGAGGGAGTCCGGGTCATGCGCAGAGACGGTCCCGATGATGGTGCCCACCCTGGCCGCTTCAGACACCACCATCTTGCTGAGGGGCGAGGAAAAAACGGGGGGCTCGTCCACGTCATCCACGGTCACCTGCACTGTGGCCGTGTCGCTGAACGGCCCCAGGCTGAGGAACCGGGGGTCGATGTTGCGGTTCATGGCCTCGATCCTCAGCGTGTAGCTGGCTTTCGTCTCATAGTCCAGTCCCTGTCAATTAGAAGGTCGGAGAAATACACAGAAATGTGCAAAATGAATTTTTCTATTTACGCAAACTGACTGAAACCCTCCCCATATGGAAGAATCCCTCGCTCAAACAAAGATATCTTTCGTCCAGACATTTATTCAATGACCCGGGCTACCACGTGACTGAAAGTTATTGATTGGAGGAGAAATCCAAGACCACAAACACATTCTGAAGTATGCTTTCCCCTTCAATGCTACACGATGTACGGTTTTTAATAAACGCTGATAGCACGCATGGCTAATTCAAACACCGCTATTATCTCTGGCATCGTAGCATTTCCAGCCCGTGCACAACAAACTCTGGCAACCGCATGCGTTGCTCCTAGCGAGCTAAAATAAAGACAGGCCAAGGGAGTCAATGCCTTTGGCAGCAATTCAAAGATGGAGGCCACAGATTCAGAGATTCGGCTCCATTAATTAACCTTGTTTATTTCTGCGAGAATGATTAATGCACAAACTGTGTGATCTGAGGAGACATTTTCATCAGTTTAACACCTCCAGAAAATTTACTTCGCAGATACAGCGCGCGGAGATGCGTTTTAAAATTTTATTTTACTTAAGGAAAATCTTGTTTGTTTATCGCAATCTATTTTTACCTCTGATACATGGAGAAGTATATGCTGAAGAGGTTATTATATAAAGCCAATGTGCATCTGAGAATTCGAAACGCTTTCAATTATGTGCTTGCCACTGAAAACGTACAAACGTATAGAAACGTATTGAAATTTTCATAATTTATAAAAATGTACTTCTGGCTCTAAATCAGAGTCTGGTATTTATTTAAGTACAGTTATTTATTTGGGTTGGAATGGACACCGTCAATACCTTCTGCAGAGTTATGACTCCCTCCTGTGTGTCTTTGTCCGGCGAAATTTTGAACATCCCAAGGCCATCCCCATCTATAATCCTGTACTCCATTTCAGCATTGGATCCGAAATCCGAGTCAGCGGCTTTTATCTTGGCCACCACGGACGCCACGGGCAGGGATTCCGGCACGGTGAACTGATAAGATTCTGCAAAAGCCCAACACCGTTATTGATGAGACAATTTTCTTCCTCTTATCACCTGGCCGCTAAACCCTGATGGTCCGCTTGGGCGGAGTGGACTGGCCAACCCCCCCCCACCCACCCATGGACTGAACCGGTCAGGGCTCAGACTGAGTGGTGTCCACTGTGTTAGAGTGATGGGGTTGGGCCTGTGTCGAGTGTGTGAAGGGGTATCACGGGAATGAAGAACCATGCGGTGGGCTCCTTTATTTATTTAACCTTGTTGTCCTGACTGTTATGTGTGTGATCTGTCTGATCGGAGCTGTCTCTCATGCTGAGACTCATGCAGAGAACCGTGTTTTATGAAAACCCATTATGATTGTACATTCCGGGCGCTGTGCTATGCCAGCGAACCAAGATTCATGTAGCATTCGATTCAATTCAAGATGCAATGTAACATTTTATATAGGGAACAAAAGTTGGTCGTTGTAAAGCATTAGGGTGTTTTCAAAACCCGACATATAGACGATAATCCAGCTATTGCTCTTAAAATACTTAATATAAACCCAGAATGAAAATAAAATTGCACGGTTTGATAAACAGTTCAATGTGTTAAGGAGCTGAAAAGCAGATTCAAACATTTTATTAAGAGCTTCTGTCTCCACCTGATTGACACTGCCTTTATTACATTTCGGAAAATATTAAGAATGTCAATGGATGTCAATTCCATTTTGGTCATTTGGTTTTTAATGCACGGCTTATAAGGAGGAGCAGCCAGAGGAGCAGATGTGGTGTAAACCGAGTCGACTGTGACCAGAGGTGGGAGGAGGGGTCAGTCTGAGTAAAAGAACATTGTCTCAGTACATGTGTAAGAGTTGAACCCAGCTCCTAAAGAATTGCCTGGCGGCTGGCAGGGGGTATCGTATGGTCTCTAATTTGTATTCTGAAACTGAACCGCCCTGTAGAACTGATAGAAGTAGAATGGACTGGGTCACGTAGGTGGACGCGCGGGGACAGTGCGTGGGGGGGGGGGTTGCCTTACTGCGAGAGAAGCGCGGAGGGTTGTCGTTGACGTCTGTGAGGGTGACGGTGACGGACGTGGTGCCAGAGAGTCCACCCATCTGGCCCACCATGTCCTTGGCCTGGATGACCAGCAGGTACTGATCCCGGGCCTCGCGGTCCATGTTGGGGAGAGCCGTCCTGACAATGCCTGGCGTGAAGAACCACATCAGGGCATGAGGAACAATTGCTAGGTTTGAGAGAACTGAAAAGCTGATGCAAAATGGGAAGCGAGGAAATAATTACTGAGGAATGATTTATGGGGTGTAGGGGGAGTAGCCATAACAGAACATTCTCTGTAAATGATCATTATTAATGCATAAAACATTATAAATAAATGTGGCTTTGTATTTTATTGCTGAGTGGTGTTTAGATTGAGCGCTTAAAACAAGATATGTGGCTCTCTATAATATTTAGACACCCCCTATCTGTGAAAAAGTAATAGACCACACTAAACGGCAAAGTACCATAATGCGTTATAAACCGGCACGGCGGCTCCGGCGCTCATAGCCACACTTGAACCAGCATGACAGATTTAACCCCCCCCACAACCTCTATTATGCGCTCTCACTCACTCCACTCCCAGGCGATGAAAGAGTCAAAACGAGGCCATAAACACCGTCCTTAACACCGAGTGCTTTAATCTGAAAACGTTTTTTCTTTGGGAAGGCCAATGGATCGCTTTGCATCTAGCTAGCTAATCCATTGAGCCCTTCGGGACAATTCTGAAGACGGTATTATTGTATTGACCTGTGCGAAAGACTGCGTAACTGTGGACTGTTCAATTTGCATTATTTAAAAGGTAGCTCAATTCCATGTTGTCTGAAGACAACTGGCAAGACACCAAGCTCTGCTATTCTGACGCAAGGATAAAAGATGATGAACCTGCATTACTTAGTTTGATAGATTTTATGGTCTGCAAGGATCTCTTTTTTAATCCACAGAACTGGGCATCTTTATTATGTAATAATTGTCCCCTTGTCTACGTTTTACCATCTTGCTTTGTGTTGTATAATTAAAGCTGTGGAAACCTCCAGGATAATTTATGAAACGTGACTCCTGTCACCTCCACTTATTTATTTGTCTGCCTGTCCTTCCATTCCCACCCCGGCCTAATTATCAGTCTTTCTATCATAAATTTAGTGTTTATGAAGGGTGAATCATATGCCAATTAAAGACCTTAATTTGTCCTCATCGCTGTAGTTCCCTCTTTGAACTGTGGCTGTTGACAGCCTTCACAAAAAGTCCACCAAGGTTGGTATAGTCAACAACTAAATAAATAAATACAACAAAAAAAAAACAGGGAAAAGGTTTCTCAATTTTCCTGCGGTAGCACATGAAGATAAAATAGCAACGGACTTCAAATAGCACAATTTTCTGCCAGAGGTCATTTGGGTAATCTTTATTAAATCAACTATGGCATTTTAAAGAATCTTAATAAAAAAAAAAATTAAAAAAAATAGGCAGCAAAATTTTCTGGGGAAAGAGAAGCAATAAAAAAGGAAAAAGTAAAACTATGAAGGCTTTGGTCAGAAGAAATCTGCACCACAAGCTGTAGTGGTTCAGAGTGCGAAAGAAATGGGACAGATCTCACAGAATGTGTTTAATGATGCCAGAAATCCCCGCCCCCGTGTAGGGCCAAGGAGCGTTGTTGCCAGAGCTGAGACCGAAACGATTCCATTTCCTGCCTCTGGATGAAAGCACGGTTCTCTCCCTGCCACGCAGCCGGTGGTGGCAACCCCCGGCACACCGCATGGCGTATTTATCTAACCGTTTTCCTCGCTCATCCACCCTTCCCTGGTGCAGCTCTGCTCCACTGAAACACGAACGCTTGACATTTGCCTAGGGAGAAGGGATTGGCGGGCTGGTCTGCTCGTGCCAGTGAATCAGCGTGGGGGCCGCGTGGGCGGAGCAGCATGGGAGCTCGCAGCGTGGGGCCGAGAGTCTTGTCAAGGACGCTGTTGTCGCCAAGCAGCTGAAGCTCGCCACGGCGCAGTTCCTGACGGCGCCATCACGCGCTCTCGTTCGGTCAGACTGCCGTAACTGCGTCTAAACAGACGTCCTCTTTGGTATCAGGTGAAGTGGACTGTGTCAGTTTGTTGTTTGTGTTTCGCCGATTGCCGACAGGGTTTTTACTGTGGTCCATCTGCCTGAGTGCTGCCGATGGCCTTCAGCGGGTCACGTGCGTGTTTTTTTTTTTCACGGCAGTGAGGCGCTCTCTTGCGCTGCAATCAGTCCTTTCCACAGTTTATATTCCTGCTGGAGTGATAAGTTATCGAAGCCAAGTGGACCCTCAGCAAAATGTCTAGGGTTAACGGCTACAGGCAGCACAAAACATCGGTTAAATGGTTGAAACATGAAAACAGAAATTCTGTGATGTCCTTTTTAAAGTTTTAGGTGGATTTATTTATTGATTTAACTATGTACTGACTTATTTATATGCTTACTTTTTTTTTATTTCAACAATGCAGTATGCACGTCGTTTACTGCAATTGATTTTGACGACATCAATGTTGAAACAAACCAACATAGCACCAGGAGGGTCACTTCAGTCACTGTCTGACAACCTGAACCTTCTCTATCCTCTCTCAAATATGTCTCTTGGGTGGAAAGACAGCAGAAAGTGTTTGACCTTTATCCAAGCATTACACCAGTACACATCACTATTGCAGCCATGCATTCATCTAAGGATAGTTACCAGGGTGTAATGCAAGGCAGTTTGTTACCCAGTGGTTATTAAAACTGGCACACAACCTGGAGCCACACCCTTTAGCCCCGGGAACATGCCCAGAGCTAGGCTGATGGACAGCCAAGCTGGCAACGCCCACCCTAAGGGTTGCCCCACGAAAACACACTCAGGTGTGTGAAATCAAAAGAGACTTTAAAAGTGCCAACAGGGCTGGTTAAAGGAATGGTTCAGACTGGAAAAGGCTGTTTGGTGGCTGATATGTTTTGTGTCAAGGGTTTTGTTGTTTATGGGTCTGAATTTAAAAGGTTTAAATTCCGAAGAGTTTTAAAAGATGTTATATTTAAGTTTTTCCCAAAAGTGAGGTGTTTGTTATTAGATGATTTTTGTTTGCATTTGTTTAAATTGTTCAAGTTTGCTAAAAATTCCCATTAAAAAAAAGGCGTCTAGGCGTCCCCTCCCAGCATTCTCTTGGACAGTTTATGTTCATTTTTTATTAGACCCAGGCTTTTCATTTTGTTTTCACCCTATCTGGTTCTCAACCAATCGCATTGGTGGGGGAAAAATTGTTTTCCCGAGTAATGGAACTTGAGCAACACAGCTGCATGGGAATTGCCTCTTGACCTGTCTGTGCTATAGAAATAAAGGATTACAACCCCCAATCCCAAAGTCAAGGGTTTGAACGGAGATAGGACTGACTTAATTAGATCAGGCTTATCATTAATAATGTTGAGCCAGCAGGAAATCCTCTGTGCTTGGCATTTGGTCATCTGACAGCGCAGTGCCACAACAGGTATGTGGGCTCATCTGATGTTTCAGGTGATGGAGAAAACCGTGTTGAGACTGCCTGGTTCCCTAACAAGATGGTCCATTGATTGTGTGTGTGTGTGTGTGTGTGTGTGTCGTTTTTCTTTTTTATGTGTCGTAGTTGGTTTCAGTCATTCCTGTTTGACAAATTCACATTCAATTAGGCGATCCTTTTCTGTGTGACCAGAGTGGACTCTGATAAATCTAAATCATTAAGCCCTGCCATTTTATAAATATCAGGTATGTCAAATTGAAATGCATGGCTTTTTCAATCTCCAATATCCCCTTAAATGTAATTAGTTCTTACAGAGCCGTCTGGCCTTTCTTCAAACTCATTTCATTAAAGGCATGAAAGTGTGTGGTAATTTGGTTCGGTTGTTTGACTTAAACCGCCCTGTCTTGCACAGAATGACAGTTGATCGCTCATATTCCAGAACCTGGCCTATAAATTAAAGACAGCTGGGTAAAGATTATGGGTCAGCAGTGGTGTTCCCAAGTTGTTTTTTGAGAACTAAAGTGGCTGGTCTTAAATACATACAAATGAATCTTAAGAAGTCAGCTTTCCGTCAAAAAATATTCCAACGTCAAAACCATATGACTTTCTACAACTAGCTGCCCTACAGTTGGTAATGAGTTGTCCATCAATGCGCAGTGCAATACTTCATCTAGCCCCTTTCTTGTGTGTTCTATCACTCACACCTAGTGTGTTATACTTAATATCCAACAGCATTCAGATAATAATAATAATATAATAATTTAAATCCATGTGTCAAAATAATTCAGATAATTATAATAAAATGCATACAGTTAAGTTTGTGTAACACATACAGACAAGAACAAGTCCTGTTTTGCATTGCTGGGCTCTGCACACAACACAAAAGTGCTCAATTATGGCTTGTTGTTTTAATTAGTGGGTCTATTTGCAAGGGAAAATGTAATAGGCCTATATGGTGGAAACATGCTGATTGTGTTCCTGGGTCCGGTCTCCTTTAATCAAATGAAGCTGTTTACCCTGATTATAAAGCATGTTCTGCAGCACCAATTTTTGGCAATTATTGCACTGAGAATGGTGACTCACTTAATTAATAATAACTGAGTGGATCCCTTCCAGGAACTTCAGTAGCGAGCGGCAAACAATCAGGTCAATGTATTTATTTTTATTAAAAATTACTCATGGAGGCTATTGTTTCGACATGAGAAATTCTGGAATGACTTGGAAATTAACCGCAAACTAGATTTATTCGGCTTGACGTGCCTTATGTTTAGCCATATGCATACAAAAGCAATGGTCAAGTTGACCACTTAGGCTGATCTGAGATCTGAGCTATGACGTACGTCCACGATGGAACAATGTGAAAACGTTTTCACTGTACAAACACATCTGGATTGAAATCCCTTTTCTATAGTTAATATTTCTATATTCCATTGAGCTGTAGCACATCTCAAAAGCAAAAAAGGCAATCAATAAGAGTGATATATGCTGGCAGCGTGCGACAGTTTTAAAGACTGCTCCAGGAAGAAAAAAAAGGTTACATTAGAGTAGAGTCCTGTATAAAGTTGGGTATCGGTGGGTACCCACGGGTGAACAGTGAAGTGGCTTGGTTTCGGTTCTGTTCCGTTCGTTCCGGTCATTAAAATCTGACCATTCGAGGACCGCATTAGAGTCAGAAGTTACATAATGATTTGTTATTTCATGAAATCAAGGGGGCATATTAGTTAACTTGAGGAATGGCCTCCTACAGGCTATTGCTAACTAACTATTTACAGATGACGAAGCTATTCTATGTTAGCACCTATTATATTTAAAC
Source organism: Hiodon alosoides (assembly GCA_025775065.1). Taxonomy (NCBI): domain Eukaryota; kingdom Metazoa; phylum Chordata; class Actinopteri; order Hiodontiformes; family Hiodontidae; genus Hiodon; species Hiodon alosoides. The sequence continues at coordinate 16,425 of JAOYSI010042944.1, read as the reverse complement.
CATTCCATTGTATGTATGACCTTCTTGAGAAACACAAGGTAAACCAGAACGCGTTGTTTATACACAGACTCAGTCGTACATGCTCAACACACAGTCGTGTACGCTAAACTGCAAAGTTCCATGGTCACTTTTTCTGATGCAAGGACAGGTTGAGTTGGTATGCCTTCCCCCAATTACACTGGAAATCAACATTCAGCAAGACAAAGAGAAGATGACCTTTCTGTGCTTCTAGGCATTTTTTTCTAATCCTCTATTTATTTATTTATTTATTTATTTTTGTGGTGCAGAAAGCCAGATTAGTATTCACGGCAGGTGTCCTTAATTCATAGGGACAGATTCTTATTCCAGACAACAGTCTCTTAACATTTTCAAAACAGTGTGGGTAAATTCAGGACCCATAAATGTCAGGACAGAACAAAAGGGAGGTGACGTGGCGTGTACCTAAGAGAGAGTGTGGTAGCTAGTCCTAATCAAAAACCGAGGTGAGTCTCTCCCCAGGGGAGAGAAGGCAAGTGATGGATGACACAACAAGGTACCATCACTTTGAAAACAGACAAATGAATGCTAATGCTAATTCCATTAACGCCACAGATGACAACACCATAAATGGCTCCTTCCTTGCCATCACAAAGTCTTCTTGGGTTCAGCACCTGAGTGGGCTGCGGTGGATTCATCATCGGGAGCCAACTGACATGGGGGAGTATATTTTTGCAGAACATTTTCTCAAGAAGCGACCGCACAACCCTGACACTGAACGAAGAATGAAACAAATGGATAGGTTAATGAAAGAGTCAGATTCCTTTGTTAAGGACCTCATTTGCGCCGTTCACCTGTCTTTGGTTCCACCGAGAAGTAGGGCTGTCCCTCGAGGATGCTGTAGACCACCCTGGCGCTGTTCCCGTAGGTCGGGTCGTCCGCGTCGGTCGCTGCCACCTGAACCACCGAGGTCCCTTTTGAAGGGAGGAAAGTAGTTACCATAACAACACGGGAAGTGCACCATTGCAAAAGCACCATATGGACAGTGTGCGGCAGCAGTGAAAACAACAACAGGCCGTACCTGCGAATTAATGACACACAAAGGATTCATTCCTAGAGAGGCAACAATGCACTGAGTTCACGATACGATATAAATCACGACACATACAGAACCAAGAAATTAAAAACTTTTCATGTTAAAACGACATAAAGGATAACATTTATTACACTTATTTCTTGAATTGTTCATAAACGAAATGCAACAGTTTTGAAGTCTATACTATAAGTAATATAACTATAAGTAATAAAAGACAACAGTCACTGGCTACAGAACAGTAGCGCTTGAGCCAGCTTAATTAAAAATGATACTGAAGGAACACTTACGTTAGCAAGAATACCCACCCTCATATCCAACGATTTTAAAAAAAAGTATGAAAAATATATATGCAGAACACCTCACCACCTCACTTTTAGAAACATAGCTGTTTATAATTGTATGATTATAATCTTAAATATGTGCATATGTATTATATATTATACATTGTGTTAAAAGTATGCAATTTATTTTGGTAAGACACAATCCGAACCGCGTCATCTTTGTATCGCAATGTTCAAAACAACATTGTCTCATGCCTTGTATATCCTTTTGAAAATAATCGATATATAAACGATGTGGGAATGAATGGTACACAGGGGGGCGGGGTATTTTGGCTTCATAGTTCTTCACCACACTTGTGCCCTCCAGCAGGTACCGTGAAGTAAAGCAATCAAAACGAAAAGAGCCAAATGTCCACGTTTATGTCAGATTGAATAGGGAATAATCTACTTAAAAACGAGATGATGAAGAAACTTCTTGATTTTGAGTTAAATAATATGACGTTGTTTTTTTTTCCGATTGGTTCCTCAAACATTTTGCAATGTTCATGGCAATAATGTGTTTAATGAATTAACGTACGGACAACACCACACACCATAAATTAGATACAGATGGGAATCTATTTGCAGCATGTAAATCTATTGGCAGCATGTAAAGCTGCGGAAAAAAAAATGCATCTGTAATGTTGTTTTGAGATTCCTTTTCATAATATTTGGCTTCTTTCCAAAGAAGAGCTTTTATTTCTTCAAACTACTGCTTGCCACTCAATCACCACTGATGAAATTTGGTAGCAATTTGAATGCATTTTGTGGGATTCAGTATTCTGTCAATGAATAATTTAGTGAAAAGATCACAGATCCACAAAAAAAAAACAAAAAAAAAAACGACACAAAGTTCTCCATCCTGGAAGCCTTCTGTCCCAATGAAGTTTAAAGTGGAAGACGTGGATGCGTTTCCATCAAGAAGTTCCGCAGGCAACGGGGCAAAACAGCACATTCATTCACTGCAGCTCACTCCTGTCAATGGCCCAGATTCACATTCAAAGTCTGCCCGTATCACAGGAAACCATGGCAATCTAACGGTCTTGTCAGCTATATCCGATAAATAACGCAGCTACTGCTTGGATTTCGTTGTTCGTTATGTAAATTTAATTGACCCTCTTTGCATTCGCTGCGCTAATAACTCTCATCGCGACAGCTGATGGCACGTGACTAAGAATGGCGAGACTTGTACATGTATCCCGTTTGGGAAAATGTGACAAAAAGCGCTCAGAAGCGGAGAGTGAATGTTCACCCAGCACACCTGGAACACGTCCTAGCCCCCTCATTCCGCCACCTACACCTCAGATCCAAAACCAAAGGGGACACTGGAACTGACATTGCACATGGTTTTCAAGGCAACGCCGAAATCTTTCAAACGTACAACCGATCTGACAAATGAGGAAACCGCTTTCACCCTGGGCTGAGTTTCCTGGCTGTCTGCTGCTCTCTGCTTTGTTAAAGGTCCAATTTGCTACGACGGATTGTAGAAAAGTGACAGAAAAAAAAGTCTGTTTTATAATACGGCCTTTGCAGGGTCCCCCCCCTACCCCTACAAAAAAAGTGTCTGTATTTTCAAATATTTCTTTTATGAAGAAGTGTGGAGCACTCGCTGTACTCATTCTGATGGCACAAAGGAAGAGAGAAGCCATTAAACAAGGTTTTATTTTACACTTAAGTGCCTACTAAGAAGTCACTTGCATGAGTTGGATTTATGACAGTGCATAGAATTCGACGAGTTGCAATAGGAATTTTTCATTTTTACTCAAGGTTGGCCGGTTTTCACGGTCCTTGTCAGAGGCCTAAACGGGCATCGGGTCAACCCATGAAATACATATTTGTCAAAATTTATTATAGACATACTTCCCCAAGCATTTTCTGAAATCTAACACATGTTCTATGTTGCCTTCCAATCACTCTTAAACTAAATCCAAATGAAGTTCATTGCATAAAAAAACCAGGCTCATGTTCTAATATGTGGAAATAAAATACACCAATTCAAAAGCCCCTGGAGGTTGGTGTTGAATTTCCAGACCACCTCTCTCTCTTTCGCCCTCTCTCTGTCTTTCTGTCTCTGGACACACACACACGCGCGAGCACACACACGCACTGTACCTGATTTTCAGGTGTCCCTACGTAACTCATTAGCGATGTTCAACACGGTTGTCAAAAGGCCCCTCCTTCGGGGCACGAGGTCCTCACGTTTACAAGTCAGTTCTGCTCCTAATTACCTAATTAAACTAATCATTTTCTCCTAATTGAACGCATTTATCATGTAGGTCTTTGGTTTTTAATAATTTAAAACACATCTATAAAGCAACCATTGAGGACAGTAGCTGCCTACTCTTCCTGTAGTTTATGGCACTGTAAAATGCTCTCTCGACAGATAGTTACAAGAAGGAGATGAATTATTCATATGTCTGTTAATAGCAGAAGAGTGAAGATATAAGTTGTGAATTGGTATGAATGCTCCGAATGTGAATGGCAGGGGTTTTCACCGGAATTCAGATGGCGTGGGTGAATGTCAGTGGAAGAGGCACAGGGAAATCTGTTTATGTCTTACATGAGATTGAACTTCCTGCATAATTGCGTTCAATTCTGAGGATGAGGGTTGCATTTAGACCTATGGAAATCAAAATTGGCAATAAAACCAGATACTCCGCATTGCAAAATTGCACAGAGTCCAACCGCCTCCCATGGCATCAACGCAATTTAAGAATTCTCGAGTTCTCCTGGATAATAACAGTTCTGGAGCCAATACTCCAATTTGTGATTTGCTTTTCTTTTTCTGCCCAACTGATTAGTTCACAGAAATAGATGGGGGTTAGTTTGTCCACTTGTACACAATGTGTTCTGCATTTTTACCACAAATTATTTTTTTTGTCTACATCGCAGTCATTACCTAATGCCCAATATAAACAAGTATGCTACACAAACATTGGATATTGATGTTTCTATTATGAAAACCATTACAGTGTTCTTTCTACCTCTCGCTATAAAAGATCCACATGTGTTTAATTCAGTATTGTGCTGAATAGTTTGATGCGGTGTTACATTATGCATTTGCTCACTGATAGAGCCTTAATGACACTGATATGAAGGTAAACCCTGCTGTCAGCTAGTTACAAAATAGTTATCATTGTTTCATTATTATTTTCAACTGATCGGATCTGCTGTCGATTACTTAGACCTCTGATCCAGATTTTCAAGCTACCCCTGACTACAAATTATGGCAATTTGTAACTCGTCTTAGGTGCCTCTGTGTTCGCAGATGTTTGCAATAATATCTGAAATATTTCTGAAAAGTGTGTAACCCATGTGTGAAATAAGAGTTACATTGCTTCTATAACCAGTGTAACTTCTACAGATAAAACCTCTGAAACTGACACAGAAATAACCTCGGAAAGTTCATACATAGGATAAATTAGCCTCCAATTAAATATGGGCCATCTGGATACAACTTCAACCTCCCTGTGTTCCTTCCCAGTGGCAAATTCCTGTATTCACTGAGGGAATTTGCCAGAACCATAAAGGGTCCAACAACCCCATGTACAGTTGTGTGTTCATTTCATTTCTTTTTCAAACTCCAAAAGCTCATACATATTTCACAACCGTTTCCAAACATCTACAGTAAGAAGAAGAGTTAAAAAAAAAAGCAAACAGATATGTTTTCCCTGTCAAATGCTTTGATATCTCGTATGTCGCTATTTTCTCTTTCTTGCTATGAAAAAAAAAAGAAAGCCCCACCTTCTACCTTTCAGTTTGCAGCTCACGTTGTTCTGTTCTTGGCAAAGCGTCACATAAATTCTAAATGAAAGCTTAATCCTAGCTTCCCCATTTAGACAGAATTGGCTTGCGGGTCCTGTGGCGAGGTAAGCTTGGAATTTCTCCTGTCATGAATATCCCTGGAAGTGTTACCTTATACGTCCTGTTGAATTTAAACCCGCTATCTGAGCACGCAGCCCACCCCTTACATTTCCCGGCCCTGTCTTTTTGGCCGCCGCTAAGTTTACCAAATCTTTTGTTTAAAATCTGCTGTCTTGCAAAAAGGTTTTTGCGCTTTTTTCATTTTAAGGATACAACGCCTTTAATAAGGAGTGCGACTTTTTGCTCTTAATAACTTTAAGGTAATCGCAACGTCTGACCTTTCAGTGAATTACAATTCAAGTCTGTTGTTGTTTTTGGGACGCATGTGTTTCTGAGTTTGAGTACATGCGTAAGGGAGAAGTAGGGGGGCACTTGTAAACATTTAACACACCAGCTTAATAAACTGCGGTGAGGGAAACCGTCTAACCTGTGGTTGTTACATTTTAACATTTTTTTTGTTTGTTTCTTAGCTGAAGCTTTTATACAAAGCGACTTACGGAGTTTACAATTTCTACATGTATCCATTTAAACAGCTAGATATTTAACTGAGGCAATTCAGGTTAAGTACCTTGCTCAAGGGTACAAAAGCTGGGGTGGGACTTGAACCGGCAACCTTACGGTTACAAGCCAGTCATCTTAACCACTACATGCATGAGCTGGTTGTCGATTCTGCTATTTCAGCTACGCTCTTGTCTGGGCCAGGCGGCGCTGTTACACTCACCAACAGGGGACATCTCGGGAACGCCGGCCGTGTAGGGCCCGTCCAAGAACTTTGGCTCGTTGTCGTTGATGTCCTGGACCTTGATGACGAACTCGGACTCGGGCTCCACAGGCCGGTTTGTGGCCCGGTCCACGGCCTGGGCCCGCAGTGTGTAATAGGCCTGCTCCTCGCGATCCAGGCGCTTGGTGGCGTGGATGTCTCCCGTGTTCTCGTCTATGGTGAAGATGGAACTGGCCCCTTCCCCGGACAGCACATACTTCACTCGCCCCTCACCTTTGTCCACATCGGAGTGCAGCTGCAAGGGGAGACAGAGGTCACCTTACCGGTAGACAGTCAGTTCAATCTAAGTTTCAGATTGTAATTTTCCACCTTTTAAAAGGTTCTAATCTTTCCTAAAACTGGATGATATAAAGGTTTTCTGCGATTGCAAGCTTGAATTACTTAAGGATAATGAAACGAGAAAATAAGCAGTACGACAGCAAATTACGAGCCGAGTTTTGTAAATTCCTTCATTATAGAAAATACCGGAAAGGACCGGTGATGACTCCCCAGGGCAAAATGGAATTGTTTGCAGTGCATGTTGCGCCGTTTGCTCCGCTATGACCTTTTTTAACACCTTAAGTATTTTTCTTACAATTCATAGAGCAAGCATGTTTGTATTCAGTGGAACTTATCAATACCGAACAAGTTCAACAGGTGAAGCACATCTTTTAGCCCCTGGCTATTTTGAAAAAAGAATGTTACTGACGTTATGTTAATGTTAATGTCAGAAACGGAATAACATTGTGCTGAAAACTGTGGGTTTAATTATGCTGCTTCTCCGGGAAAATGAAAATCCTGATACACCGGGCTTGCTTTGGACTCCCCTGAGGGGTGAGTTGTGTGGTACACTGTTCAAGACTGTTTGTGAGACAGGCACAAAAAATCAGCGCAGTAAATGCTGACGGTGATTTCCTGTTTCATAAGCAGAACTCCGTGGATGGACACGTGCATTTATGATTGTTTGATTTTTGTTTATTTTTGTTTATTTTTATTTTTTGGTGTGTAGAGCGAGGAATTGCTTTCTCCCTCGAAATCTCCTCTCTGCCTTGCTAGGTCTGTTTAATAATGCTCCCTAGAGGTTGCCCAAACTGCAAATAAAGCTGAGGGCTTTTTTTTTTTTTAATTTCTGAAAACATCCCAGATAAAAGTCTTCAGTCTAACATTTCCTGGTCTCAGGAGGAGGGCTTTTTCTCCTGCTCAACGAGCTGTGCCGACAGCGTCGGGCCAAGTGAAAACGGAGTCTGTACCCACCAGCATCCTAATAGCAAGACTGGAACCGGCCCGTCTCCGCAGTGCTGCTCAGTGCCCCTTAATGAACAACTGCCTGCCACACCACAACCCTCTGCTACGCTCAGTCCGGATGTCACAGGAGTCGGACTGGGAACGTGTTAACCGGTGCGGCCGGTTAACGGGCCATTCCGTGTGCCAGATAGGTTACTGGGTTCAACAGGGAGCGTAGATGGGTTGGATTTATGTAGTGTGAAGAGCAGGAATAAGGAAAGTGCTTAGCTCTGAACGGGTCATTCCGGCTCATTCTGTGCCGTTGATTTGAGCACCTAGTGGGGCTTAGCATCGAAAGTGACGGTGGACATGTGTCGAAAGCATGAGTCACTGAACTGAACCCGGGGACTCCCGAACCCTAAGAGCGGGCCAAAGAACGACCCTGCGCAGAGCCCGGATTGGCATGCAAGGGGCATGCTCGAACCGAAAACGGCTGACACTCCGGACTCATTCGCCCTTCAGCATCAGCGCTTCAGCTTGTCCCGTACCCGGAAACGTCCCTTTTCAAGGATGGTGCTAACGAACGCGAGTCTTCGCCAGATGGGGCCGTGATGCTCGCCGTTTGGCATTCAACATGTGGTACTTCAGAGCGCTGCGCGCACATCTGACAGGAGAGATGAAACTGCTGCTATCAGACTTGTTTTCCAATCGCTGCGATGACGGGGGATAAGGAGCGGGGCCGCGTGATGAGCGGTTCCAGTTTGTTTGTCGGGTGGACAATGCGCCGCGGCCCCTATCTCTCAGATCCATCGCTCGCGGTGGCTCGCCGCAGCCAACAGCTGCCTATCGGAGTCTCAAATCAAGCCGCGTCTCTCTCTCTCTCCCTCTCTCTCTCTCTCTCTCTCTCTACCTCTCTCTCTCTCTCTCTCTCTCTCTCTCTCTCTCTCTCTCTCTCTCTCTCTCTCTCTCTCTCTCTCTCTCTCTCAGAGAAAATGCCAGGGATAATGCATGGCTTATGGGTTTGCATCGAGAAGACCAGTGGGAAGTGACTTTGGAGAGGGGACATGTGTCTCCTGAGAGCGCATCTGACAATGCCCCCTACTGTTAAAACCATGAGAAAGAGAGAGAGAGAGCGAGAGATAGAGAGAGAGATTAGTCAATGTCAACTGAATGCAATATGACAAACAAGAATTTATGTATCCAAGAATTCTGAGAATTTTTATATAGTCCGTTCTCTTATAAAACAAAATAAATACTTTCCGAATCATAAGCCCTGGATTAAAACACAGCAAACGCAAAGATCAAGGCTGCACTGAGTTTTCTGTGTGGATAAATATCCACGTGGCGCTCGGAGGGCTTTGATTGAAATCCGCTGTCGAGTACAGCTTCACAGTTTCGTGGAGAGGGAAAGACGGGCCGGCATGTGTGAACACACATGAACGCCCCAATGCGGACGCCGACACGGTCCAGCTGTCGGTGAGCAGAGCTGTGATTTAGTCGCTTATTCATCTCCCAGTGGAGAGTCCTGCCCTCTGAAGAGCTTTCAAACTCCCGCGGCGGCAGCTACATCGCCTCGAGCCGGGACGGGGACGGGATGGGATGTGGGGGGGTTCTGCTTGGACGCCGCCGCGGACTGCCCTCCGTCGTAGGAAACGCCTCGATTACCGCGCCTCAGAGCAGGATAACCTCTCAGCGACCCATCAGCCCGTGTCCCTGATCCCCTCGGTGGCTGTGTAGTTTGCGAGTTTCGTTGCTTGTCGTTTGACAGGAAAGGAGGACTGGGCCGGGGGGGGGGGTATCGTCTGAGACTGTGTGGCAAGGGGTTGGATTGGGGGCTGGGAAGCAGGCCAGACTTGTGGCTGCTGCTGCGGCTGGCGGAGGGCGGCCGGCTTTTCCAGGGGCGGGCGAGAAGCAGGGGTTTCT
>JAOYSI010042933.1:17581-27744 GCA_025775065.1 Hiodon alosoides | reverse complement strand
CCCCCCCCCCCCCCCCCCCCCCCCCCCCCCCCCCCCCCCCCCCCCCCCCCCCCCCCCCCCCCCCCCCCCCCGCGGATTTTTAAACACTATTTAGAACCATTTTCACCATCTTTACATGCTACAGAGTTCACATTGTGCACAGTGGGACACCCAAAACAAGGTAAGATGCAATGCTAGTTGATCAGAAAAGGGCAGGTTCCCATTAAAAATAAATAAATATATAAATTTCACTCAGCTCCAAGGGGACTTTGAAGCAACCTATGCTTTGATTCCAAGAATTATGAACAATAGATCATTAAAAAGGGGGGGGGACTATGAATAGACCAAAGCATTCATGCAACTTTTGAAGATGAATACTGAAAGGAACAAAAAAAAGTTAATCTGGAACCCAATTAGAAATCTGTATTACATTATATCAGCATAGGCCACTTTTAACTCACGATTCAAGTCTGACAATTAACTACTTTGAAGTTTGTGATGCTATCTGACACATTGATTTATAAATCAGGGAAAGCGGCTTTGAGGGAAAACCAGTGAAGCCGTTTTGAGGACGGTTGAACAGCCAGCCTAAGAAAGGCCTTTCAGGCAACAGAAGGATATTGATTGTGAGCCTATATTTAGTTTGACAGGTGGAGGAGGTGGAGGCAAAACCTGGTCTAAATAAAGCCCGGTGGAGGACTGCGGGATAGAGTTCTCTTTCATTGCTCTGACATGCGCACATTTCTCATTTTCAGTCACTGTAATTCCAGTTAATGCACTTACTCCGGCAGATTACAGCAAGGAGCTGCGACTGGAGGAAGGATGGGGTGTCGAGACTCCATTTAATGATTGCCTGAGAGTGGCTTTATTGCGTGATAACATCAGCAACAACCATTTCCAGAGCTGCTTTTACTTTTCCTATTGAAAGCAACAAGGAGGACTCGGCCCTCCTTTATACGTAAAAAAACAACAGTTTATTTCTCAACCTTAGAACTGCATATCACACCACACCACACCACACCACACCGTTTGGCAGCCATCAGATACAAAGCCTTAACCATCCCGGTTCAGCTAATAAACGGGCTGCACATTTTAAAAAACGGTTCCCGAAAAAACAACCATTTTATAAGAATACGTCCATAACACATGCAGGTAGTGATTCTCAAGCTTGTGTGAATGAATGAATCTCGCTTATACCTTGATCCCTCCATTGTAGTTGTTTTTCAGTGCAGTCCAATCTCCACCAGTTGCTGGTGCGCTATAAATCACAAAATGGCTTAGTGCTGGCTTACATACACAAACACCAGTCTATTATACTATACAGGACTGACTGAATGAAGGGAATGATCTGCCTGCAGCTGGAGGAGGAACAGGGGTTCTTGTCTAATTTAAATCTTGGCCGGCTTCCCGGAGCGGTACGACATTCCAATTTGTGGCCGCGTTGCCAGGCGCCTTTGACAAAGGTCCTGCTGTAAATACAACCGGGCCCCTCTCCAGAAATGTGTCTGGGACCCGGCGATCAACAAGTCGCTAAAGATTAACAGTATGACTGGAGAAAATCAGATTAAATTACTGAAACATATGGTCGGTAATAGTTTCTTTTTGATTTATTCAAATGACAACTAAAACCTTTTCGACACGCACTTCATAAAGAACACTATATTTTGGGGTTTGTAGTGCACATCTTGAGAAAATATATATATATTTTTTTTTAAATCATAAAGCCCAAGCCAAAATCAAAACCATACATAAAGCTAGCTGGCTGATCTCAGGCAGCTGAACTAAACTTTTTTTAAACCTCAAGTAAAATAAATAAATATTTCTTCAATCATTTTTTTCTCCTGAAAGGCCCATGAGAACAGAACTCAAGAACTTACAAGAAAAAATGGAAACCCTTTTTTGCACAGGATCAATTGAGGTTAAATGTTCTTAAGAGTAACTTACCTTGAACTATAAATATTTTAACAGAGTATATTTGGAAATGACAAAGGTAACCAATGATATTACCCAATTCCTCTTTTTGCAGCTGTACCATGACATGGCCTTGAAGAATCGAGAAGCCACAATGATACTTTTATGTACCCAGTGCAATTACTCCATTACAAAAACAAAGCTGTAACAGTTAAAATGCACCTGCAAAATGGAGGCTTTAGATTACAAAGGAAGCCAGCTGTGCATAGGAGGATTCTTTAAAAAAGGCTGCATTTACATTGAAAAACATTCATTACAGAGGGGAAAAAATACCCACTAGGAATAATGAAGAAACAGCCTGAATATACAAGGGAGGTTTTAACTTGAATATATACAGTACTTGAAGTACAGATTTCCCAAAGGGGGGGCATTAAGTTAATCATTTCCATCGGCCGCCAATGAAACGTATGCACCAATCACACTGGATAATTTCATTTATCCTATTAAAGACACCAAAGCAAATGAAGGCCTGAATTAGTGCTGGCGAGAGGGAAACCCATTATCTTCTCACTTCCGTCTTTGGTTACTCTAAACTCTAAGGGAGTGTTATGAAAACCCAACATCTGCACGGGCAAAGCTCCAACTGATCTGTCGAAGGTCCGATACACGGCTCTGTGTGGACAGAATTTACTCTCCTCCCAAAAATCGGTGGTACGCCCGCACCCCCTGATCGCAGGCCGACAGCTTTCATGTTCAATTGATTGGGTCTCTGTGCAGCTTATAATTACTCTATACAAAACAGTGAAAGTGATGAGGAGTGAACATTTCTTTGAAGGTTTGTTCCCAATATGACCTGTACATAACCAAACTCAAAATGAAAAAAAAATGGATTATATGAATATTTAATCCAGTTGCAAACAGCTGATAAGCATTTGCTGAAAAAAATAAAATAAATTATATTCTGCCAGTGGCAATTTTGAGCCATTACCTGCACTGTAATAAACCAGCGATGAACCAGCACGTGTAAGGACCCCCCTCTGCGCTACTCCATTCCCACTGCATGTAGTGAAATCCATCCTCATTAATCTTGATTAGGGCTTCCTGCCCGACCTGCGATTTTGCATCTCTGTCAGCGGACAACCAACAGGAGCTTCTGTGTTTCCTCACGGTGTCCTGGATCTTCTCCATGTGATAACGGCCATAATCACCTAAACAAGTTGACATGGGGGCAAATTCTGCCCACGTCCTGTTTGTTTGTCACAGTGGTCTTCTTTTACAGAAGACTTGCTCCTTTAAAAGGAAATCTGCCCTCAGCTCCTGCCCACAGTTGACGGTGATTGAGGTTCACACTCCATCATCCTCAGCTAAGGAGATGGCCTCACCACAGTCATCAAATCTACCATTATTTAATTCTTCAGAAAATGTTCTAAAGAAACAAAAATGGGCAACTTACAGAAACGCAACGTTCTCAGTACCTTGCACAAGCAGTAGAAGTCCACCTGAGATCTGAACCCACAACCATGTTTGTGTCCCTTACCAAAAGTCCATTTAACCAGAGAATGTCTTGTTAAAACTCATATTTAAGTTCAAAATAAAATCATGTAAGAAGGCTAACTGTAGTATAATTCACATATAGATCATTAAGTCCACATATTTAAACAACCATATGCTTCACTTAAAATAAATGCTTTAAACAAAAAAGAAGCTGACATTGTTGCTCACAAACAAGGTCCCATGCCGATTTTAATTAAGTGCTATAGTAACTCCCAGAGGCCCTCCCCTGAAAGAGAACCACTTCGATTTATGTTCTTCTCTGTTAGTTTTGCTTCAGGCTACTATTCTTGTAAGACATTTTTGATGAGGACTATGTAGATTAGATAGCGCAGTTATACCATTTGTTAATTAGTTCCAATACTTTCGATTTAGGAAGGGGCTAAACAGCAGGCTAAATGATAAGCTGTCACATGGTTTTCAACGTTACCAACACGTTCTTTGCAATGCGAGATGAAAATAATTTGCCAGCCATGGACTTCTGGGGGGGATACCTGGGAATCTTCGGTATCATCAAAACCGATTTGTTAGAAAGCATCAAAGTATCTGTGCACTGAATATAAACGTTTTAAAAGTTCACATTAACGGGGTGAAGTCAAGGCAGGTCATTCAGTCTCTCCGGTGAGAGTTATATACAGCTGTTGCAAACCCCCAGATGGCATGTCCAGGGAGGATAGGGGAATGTGACATCATACGCTTGTTGGTGTAGGAAACATTCCACCAAAGATTTCTTTGCAAATCATCTGAAGAAGAGGAGAGGATTTCTGCAGGAATTAATGCTAACTAAAAATGCAGTGCCAACAATCTTTGACAGGACGATGTGTAGGCAAACAGCTTTTCCCAATTCTATCGAAATGCAAAGACTATTATCTAGTTTGCACAGGCCTGCTAGCTTGCTAGTTGGCACAGAGATTCAATTATCTGGAACATTTAAGATATCCTGAATCTTTCAATTAATTGAAAAATATCATACACGGGCATACTTCTGAAAACAAGCAAGTATAACATGTTTAACTTTTCGTAAATGTTAAACTCGTAAACTTGGGTATCATTTTCCTTTCAGAGTTTCCGACTTGTAATTACAACAACTCGGAGGACCACACAAATGTCGGAAACTTGCATTTACGAGCGCACTTGAACGCAGCGTTATGTGCAAGATCACGGCGGGAGGCAGCGACACCCGTTTTCTCGGTAACCACGATCCGATCCCTGGCATCCTCGGGATAACTGGCTGAACAGAAAAGCTGGCAATTAAGATGTTGCATAAAGAAAGACTTTTATTAGAAACTGAACTTTCCCCAGCACTCCTTTAGCCATCCAAACAGGCCTATGCTAATTTAGACATGCACTTGAGAATTACTCTTAATACCATACTCCAGAGATTGTCTTTTAATACTTTACAGGATTGCAGTGGCCCATAGGATCTACGTTCCCTTGTCTGTTTAAGTACAATAATAAACAGCGATGTGAAGAATGGAATGGACAGATTCTGGAAACACAATAAAGAAAGAAAGAAAAACTGTTGGGGAATATTTCAGCGAAGCAAGCAAGCGCTAATACAATAGCTCATTTAGCTGGAGGACGCACTGGAAAATAAAGGGGGGATTGTCTCAGCAGGATTTCAATAGACGGAAGAGAATTCGAAACACTTTAATTGCCTCATAAAAACAGATCCACCACTGCTCCGAATACCACCGAACACGAAACATCTCGAAAGCCCAGCATTCAGCGACGTCAGGAACATTCCACTCCACCACAATCCCTACCGACTTCATAGCAATGTTTCATATATTGCAGGCACTGGGACTCGAACCTGCAGCTCTTACCTACTAATTAAAAACATTGTCAATAGTGCCTGACTGATCCATTGGTTTACCGATATTATGGGCCGTTAAGTTTTTTTTAAACCCTATATATTAGCACATTACGCCACCAATATTTATGCATATGCAAAGAGATGGCGTTACCCTGCAAGCTTCGCTAAAAGAGCATTGGAAGGAGATATAATACAAGGATCATGAGGAAAATACAGTTAACGTTACTCTCCGGTAACTACTCATCATTATTAGACGAATACTCTGAATCAACAAACTCTGACAGTCAACAGCAGCATAAGTTAAATTTGCGTTTGAAAAATGTATTAATTTGCACTTTTACATTCCTCAATTATTTGGTCAATGTGGGTGAGGTAAAATTATCTAGCTAGCGTTCCAGCATTTAGGATGAAATTACGCTGTTCTTAAATAGCTGGCTGGATAGCAATTCAGCAAGCTAACTCTTCAGTACAAATAAGGAGCACTAAGATCACACACTGTAAGCCTGCCTTAGACAAGATATGCTGACTGAGATGCACTACTGTCGACGGTAGCAGGTCCGTTCCGTGGTAACCACAGCTAGCTAGAGTGAAGCTCAGATTGTTCACTGCATAATACAAGCAGTGCATATAATATAAAGATTCATATAACCCAATAAATGCATTAATGGGAATCAGTATTGGGTCAATTAACCTGGCTTCGATCGGGCTCTAGTGACTACACTATCAAATCATTTTTTCATTACTGCAGGTGTGGCGTAAACCAGGAATTTCTCAATGGGGGGAAACAGTACTTCCGATGTCAAAATCTCCCGTCCTCAAAAACATCTTGTGTGTGGCATTAGAAGAGATGGAACATACAACTGATTGAGCTTTATATAATTTTTTAACGGTTTGATATCCTGTTAAAGTGCGAGAGATCTCACTTTCATGCCGCTTGTGGGCGTTTGGCGAAAGACCACAGAACAGGACAATGAGTAACAGGCCCAAAAAAATATTAGCTTGGCAAAACTTTAGGAAAGGATAATATTTACCCGAAAATACAGAGCGACTCCAACGAGCTTGTTTAAACTTCCGAAGGTCAATGCTACCCCGTTAAACAGTCACAAGCCTTAGAAAGAAAAAGAAAAAGAACGAGCACCATATCATTATTTCCAGCGTTTCATTATGGAAGGTTAACCTTGGATAACTCCATTCTGAAACACTTTAATCAGCTGCCTGCAATCGCTCTGATACAATATAATTATTCTGTTTCTTTAACCTTTTTATCAGCTTGTTTAGGGAGGGGTCGGTCCTCTGCTAATTAACTACAGCTTATTTTCCAGCTGCTACAAGTGACTAGAAAATGGGAAACAGAAACCTGGTGTAAAACACTCAACTGGGTGTTGTGCTGGGTTTAAGAATCTAGATATCCACATAATCTACATTATAACAGGAATCTAAGGATCACTCCTCATCGCAGAGTGAAGCATCCCCAGTTCTGTGAATGCCCGCTGGGCTGCCAATTCCCACATCCCTTTCCTGCACTGGCGTTTTCATTCATTTTCATCCATTTCACACACTAAATGCGACATTTGGAAGATGCGCAAATCCAGATTCACGGCGAGGCCCTTAGATGTGTTTGGAACGAAGATTGCACAACAGACGAGGTCCAAACAAGGAAGATCAGATGTGATGAGAGGAAAACAGAAGCTTTAGGCATATATAAATGTTGTGTGCAGAATCTAATCTGTGCCATTTTGGCAGTCGGTTAAAATACATTCTATAGGCCTCGACAGAAATGCACAGGAATCACATGGAGATTGAGACGAGACCAGTGGGTTTTTATTAACTCTGCTACCTCACCAAGCAGTTTCAATGTCTACCCATGACCAAATTAGAAAGAGAAGATATATTGGTTGCAGAAGAATTTTGATAGTTATGACAAGGGGACATTAAACAATCATTGAAGAGGAGCACGTGGGGGAGGATCAGGTGTCCTACCCTACCTACCATAATCCTGCAAGGTCAGGGGTCAGGGGCCTTCTTGACTGTGTATTTTTAAATACACACATAAAACATTACTGCAACAACTGAACCATGTGCTTCTATTCTGAGTTATTTTATATAAAGACAAAAATAAAAGTGGAGAACGGCAGGAACCGTATTGCACAATTTATGAGAGAACAGATTGCTAACCAAAAGTGAGAAATCATTACCTGTAAAAAATGTGTTTTTAAAGACTGCAGAAGGCCTTGTCAAAGCGGTGCGTTCGTGGGAAAGAACTGAGGCAATGCCAGTAAACTCTCCCATAGCTCTCTTAACCCTAAAGGCCATGTGGTTTCTTTCATATCTGGCCAAGCTTTGATACCAACTTCATATGTGTCTTAAATTATGAAAGCAGTTACTTTGTAAATGGGGTCCAAGAATCATGCCGTACCTGCTTTTTACTTCATATTTATTACCAGCTTCATGAGTATTTTAAAATAAAAACATACCCGCCTACTCTACATCACTAGAACATCCTAAAAGCAACATTCCATTAAGGCCCAATTACAATTACTACGCATCCGAAATACATGTGGGCATCCAAGTGAAGAGTCCCACATACCCACAACAGGGCTGATTGTATATTTACAGAATCAGTTCAGGTTGACTGTTGTATTAAAGGTACAACCACAAGGTACAATAGCTATTGCATTCAAGGTTTTCAATTTCTATTGTCACAGTACTTCAATAGGGCAGCTAACCCATAATATACACCCAACAATGGCAATTAAAAGATCTCAGAATAAACTTCCTGGAGCGTCTACATTGTTTTTTTTTAGAAAACTCTTATCCTGAGAGACTTACATGACATATGTTTTATACTTTGTTCATTTGGATCAATTTACAGAAGTCGTTGGGTTAAATACCACACTCAAGGGTTCAACAGCAGTGCCTCTTCTACAGATCACTTTACTGACGCCAGTCGGGATAAGTACCACGCTTAAGGGTACAACAGCAGTGCCTCTTCTACAGATCACTTTACTGACGCCAGTCGGGATAAGTACCACGCTTAAGGGTACAACAGCAGCGCCCCTTCTACAGATCACTTTACTGACGCCAGTCGGGATAAGTACCACGCTTAAAGGGTACAACAGCAGCGCCCCTTCTACAGATCACTTTACTGACGCCAGTCAGGATAAGTACCACGCTTAAGGGTACAACAGCAGCGCCCCTTCTACAGATTACCTTACTGACGCCAGTCGGGATAAGTACCACGCTTAAGGGTACAACAGCAGCGCCACATATCTAACCATGGGTAATGGCGACGATTCCGCAGTAAAGGGGACAATAACCCCACTCCCCACTGCATTAATTCATCATGGCGAACCGCAGCCATCTGATTGGTCTCAGTATTTCAGGGTCATAAGGTGCAAGGCAGACCAAATGCAACAGGAACTACGCCGTGTTGAAAGGCATCATTCGCGTAAATGTGTTCTTCATATAAACATTGGAAGGGGAAAAAGAAGAAAGTAACCCATTTTAAAAATCAATTTTAAAAGCTGCGAGGTAAACACGCACTGCTCAGGTCAAGCGGTTCAGTTGAGAGCCACGCCCTCCAGAAGTGATCTGAGAATGTTGGCAAACGCGTACTACCAGAGGCATCTTAACCCTTAATCGTCCAGCTTGCTCGCGAGCCTTCAATTCAATATCCAAATCCAGCAGAGGACCGAAACGAGCAAGGCTTCACAAAGGGCTATACTAATGATGCCAAGGACAAAGACAAATATTGATTGCAAGACATCTAAAAGGGAAATGGGGACACTCAGCTACAGGTAGAAATAGCCAAACACAACCCTGTGGTTAAGTAAGTATATAAATCCTATTCCCTACATGGAGTTGAACGCCTGTAGTTAAAATCCTGTGGAAAAAAAAAAAAACCAAACGAGACCAGAAGAGGCAATATTTTTATTAGCTTCAAACCACGATTTGTCTGGTTCCGGCCTGAATGAGAAAGCGACAATAGCTTTTTTTAAAAGCAATGCATTTATTGGGACGCCATAAGTCCGCTATGCAGTTCTTCCTGCCGTTTTCCAAAGGGACCTTATAAAAATGTGCACACCTGCTGTCATTTTTGTGCCAAGAACCCGCCCCTGTGGCTCAAAGCATTGTGGTCAAATATAGTCCTGCTAAAACCTTCCGATGCTGATCCAAATACCCAGTCCCAGAAACTATTACACTAACGAACAACTAAGGACACGGAACTGAGGTCTGATCTCCACTCGAGGAGAGAAGACAATTGTTGATGGTTTGGTAGGTGTGCATTTAAAACAAACACAGGAGTTGCTGGTACAGCGGAGAGCTCCGGATTTTTTCCAACGGGAGAAAAGACGACACACATCTACATCCTAAAAACATGCTGGCCTTGTGTGCGAATGCACAGCGTGTACACGCCTGGTGCTGGGACAGCCCAAAGATGCATGAGCAGAGTGCTGTCAGATACAGAGAAAGTACAGAAAGGCAGTGTTCTATACGACTGCCACAAGCAGTATGAATGAATATGAAAACAAACAAATCTGAATAATGCATGAATGCCGTTTGTCAAAAAGACAGTTTGTTAAAGGATAAAGACAAAAGCAGAGTATTTTTACACTAAAAGTTGGCTGAAGTTTCTGCAGTTATAAATGTTACAGATATACAACACGATAAATCTGTGCTTTAGCCCCAAGCAAACTTATGAACCGGGTTAAATTCCCATTTAATGTAATCATTCTGTGACAATGTTATTTCACGATTCCATAAAAACAACAGCAATGTTAGGACCATTTCCAGTGACTCTGGTACTTCCGTTTTCGTTTGGACGGTTATATTATTATTATTATTATTATTATTATATTTTACATTCTCTGACAAGCATTTTCATTGGGCCACGAAAACCATATTT
>JAOYSI010042933.1:0-17481 GCA_025775065.1 Hiodon alosoides | reverse complement strand
TATTATTATTATTATTATTATTATTATATTTTACATTCTCTGACAAGCATTTTCATTGGGCCACGAAAACCATATTTTTTTGGACACACATTACATACATATTTTCCCCCCACTTTATAAGCAAGAAAATTCATTTTAGCAGTTTGCAAGATTGTGTAATCACGGATATACGCTCATTGATTGTGTCATTAAGAGGCCCGTAATAATCATAGGGTATAATTACGATTTCTGAAATACTAGGCAAGAAACAGGAAATTACTAAGAAGGAAGTCATTTTGAACCAAGTGTGGTTTAGGGTAAATTCCACAGTTGCCATCTCAGCTCTGCAAGTATAATTCTCACATAACGTAGCCACAAAATTACTGTAATTATCAGTGAAATTATAATTGTAACTTTTTTTAAATGAAAGCGGAGAAACAAAAGTTGAGCTGTGCTCGCAATGTTCCGCCATTCTTGCCACTGTCGTACGTGTCAGTAGAGAAACATACACGTGTGTATCTACAACCAGGAAAGTCACTTATGCTTGAACAATGTGCTTAAACCACCACTTTCATTTAAATAGGTATGGGTACAAACAGGTATAACATTTTCCCAGAATTTGACAGACAAAGCAGTCCATCCATTGTCATGTTCCATAATGTTAACGGAAACATTTTGTAAATGTTCAGTTACGGAAATGAAACCTAAACACCGATTAGAACCATTTCCTGTCATGAACACACAAACACATTCGGTGGTGGAGGGGGGGTGTCTGTATATTTTGCAATCCTTGATGTGGTCAGATCTAAAGCTGCTTCAGTGACACAGTTGTTCGGAACAATATGGGGGTCAGCTTACAGCAATACAGAAACATTTTTTTTAAATGCATGGATGTTGTTGATCAACCCAACTCAGGCACAGAAGAAATTAAACTGGCGTTAACAAAAAGGATTAGATGCTTGCAAAAAACCTATCCAAATAAACGGCTTAACCACGTCCCCCCCCCCACTTGAGTCGAGCCATATCTGAGCTGAACACCTAAAACCTATGTACACCGCAGTATCACCGCCTTCTCCCACCCTCTCATGAGAACATTTTGACTTCAGGCCAAGAATGCCATTAGAAAAACGACAGTTTTCCAGCAGGGCGGATTTTTAGGCCGTGACCGCTCTGTTCTGTTCTGTTTTCACTGTTACAGAGATGGAATCCTTCAGTCATCGCTTCCATAGCAACCATTGTTAGAGTGGGACAAGAGGCATCGCTGACACTTCCTGTTACTGATGTTCAGAGGTGAGTGCAGCAACCAAAACAAGAGCGAAAGAAAGCAGGTTTTCATTAGGAAAAGTATATAAGGGCTTTTAAAATATCAAAGGCCAATTAAGTGGGGGGAAAAAAACTGAATGCGCACATTTAGAGAAGATAGATGTACGATCTGTTGAGTGTTCAGCGCGATCCAAGATTAAAGAAAACGGAACAACAATGTTCTAAATGTTATGGAGCGCAGGACAGCAAAGTAAATCAAATGGAAAACATTAATGTTCACTGGGCATAAATGTAGAACTCAGTCGGTACATTCTACCCCTTAAAAGTAATAAAGGAGGCACACATGTGGTCGCACAAATGAAACTTTAAACATAACTTTGCGACCAACTTCCCGTCACGCCCAGTTTGAAATGTTGTTGTTTTATTTCTCGTCTTTTTCACCCCAGAACTTGTGCCATAAATTTCCACCAGCTGGGAACTTTGCCGGGTTAGGAAAGTTATTTAACATCTTCATTTCCGCCCCAAACTTTCACTACAGTCATTTATTATCCCCGACATGTCTTCAATTCCATTTTGCATGGAATCCAACACAGAAACTTGTGGCAATGAGACCTGAAACCTGTATAAAATCTGTGCAACATTATTATAAAGCTCTATGGAAGCCAATAAAAAATTTTTTTTAACGTGCCTGGTATGTTTATACTGCTATACTGCATCTGGACATCAATACTCTCCACAAAGACAGAGAGCTGCAACTCATTGCAAGTACAAGTTATTTCTTAGTAAAGCAATTCTAGTTAAGTGCATCGCTTAAGGGTACAACCGCCCCCATCTGGGACTTGCACCTAGGTAGTGGGGTTCGAGTCCAGTGTTTTGACCCACAATTCATTTCTGGGAATCTGGGATTAATGGCTCCTGCTACCTCAATCACTGAACGAGAGGGTTTATTACATTTTTACATGAGGACCTCATCTCTTAATTAAGAGATATGCAAGTAGATATGCTCGTTTTGAGAACAGGGTATTTGGTCACGCAACCCCGTGACGTGAATCGACGTAAGACAATGCAACTAATTAGACACTTGACAAATCTCTTATGGTAAAACAGACAGGGTAATAAATCAAGATACACTACCATAAATAGGTCCTAAGAAAATCTAAACATTTTCCTTCAGAACCGAACTAAATGGTTAAAGCAGATGCACGTGGGTTTATTAAACGTTTTAAAAACTTTGGTTGTTCTGTATAAATTGAAAATGAATGCCACGTGTGTTCTTAGTATAAACTACACGGCAAGCCAACAATAAAAATAAAGGCACAGCCGTGATTCCCCTCCAGCTTCCATATAATTTGAAAATCCACAGACGATTTTCCAAGGACCAACCGATCATTAGCTCCATACACCCTGTGGGAAACGTGCTTAAACACATTGATTCCTTTGTGCTCAAAACTTGTATCAAAGCACTTTATTAAAAGGCATCTCCCGCTGTGGCAAATCTGTCACACACCTGAACACAATCCAGACAATTAAATATTAAACACAGGAGTTAACAGATGGGTTTCACTTCTGCAAGGCCTGCCGTGGCGCTGGCCTGAAGAGTGTTTTCAATCAGACTTTATGGTGCATTTCGTCAAGGTCTTTCCCCAATTCTATTAGATTGCGGCATTTTATTGTCTGTGTACAGCGCTGGCCTACACTAATGCGTTCAGCTCTCTGAAGTTCTCCTCTCCGCTGCAGTTTTCATTACAACCACTGTTTAAAAGTAATAACCCTGGTTTATTGGTGTGACTGCAAAGGAAGCGAACTAATCTACTGCAGTTTGTCCAAATTATTAGATATATTAAAATAACTCCGATGTCTGAAAACACGTTGGAACACTTTGGTCTCCCAGGTCATTAAAGTGTAGTCATTTAGCCATCAAATGTCCGAGTATGAATTATTTTTTCATGAAGCAAAATTTTAAAACCTGTTGACTGCCCAAGGCTCATTCCGAGAAGATCGTTTAAAAACAAAGACGGAAATCTGATCTTAAAAACTTCATTTACACAGCAATGACAATATAATAGTAGCTTACAAAACTAGGGAATTAACCCGAATTTTGAGCACTTAATAGATAACCCAACAAAGATCCTTAATATCACTCACAAATTGTTACAGCATAGAATAAGAAAAATGGAGGAAAAGTATATATTGTGATTTGCAATGCATTTAGAGTCCATAATAGTGAGTTCTTTGTTGATTTGTACCACAGTTTGTAAAAGATGAATGTTTCTTGCCAAGCCTTCAGGACTGGGGTTCAGAACTGCCCCACCAAGTAGCATTTAAGGAGAGAGAGACAGAAAGCAAGAGAGAGAGGGTGAACGGCAGGGTGTGTGCTTGATTTAATCGATAAGTTATATCATGAAAAACATAGAATATTATTTATAATACATCAGGGAGGGCCAAAGTCACTGTCCATGTAAAATTTCTCCCTGGAGAGTGAGAACCTTGCTTCTAGTTGTCCAAAACCAAAAGCTAAAAATAGCTGAATTAAAGGTCGTGATTTTCTGACTTCGTTTATGGATAACCGGTTTCCATGCTTTTGCAGTGAAATTTGAATAGCAATATGAAAAGAAAAAAAAAAAATAGTATACATATTCAGCAGATGCTAGTCGAGGATCGACTGTTTTGTTCAACTAGTCTCTTTTCCAAACTGGCTATACAGCCCGCATGGACGGTTAAGCAGTGATTGGAGGAGAGACCTGTCCATCTCAACGGTACTGCAGGTGGCCGGGAAATCAGAAGAAGCCGAAAAAAAGCCCGGTCAATTTAACCCACCCTAGCTGAGGCAGTGCTGGATTCAAACCTAGCGGACTACAGCTCGTAGGGCTCAGTCTGCGTTAGGGAGAGCGCCTTTACTGACTAAGAAAATCCAAAATGTCTGCACTGTCCTTTCAACTTCTGTGGCACATCATAAGTAAATGGCCTCCAGTGCCACTTAAGGAAGTTTTCAAGTTGGAAAAAAAGACGAAAAATTATTGGTAGGGATCACCAAATAAATACTTCATCATGATGGCAATAATGTTGACTAGTGCTTTTTAACCAAGCAATTACACACGGCCATATAAAGTCAAATGAATGAGTCACTGGTCCCGTGAAATAGGATGAACGTAACAATTTTGCATGACAAAAACTGTTTGCCATTATGAGATAAAGGCAATCTAAATTTGCTGGAGCCTTTTGCCTTGTGACAAAACACACTAATCATAACCAATACGCCATTTCCTGAAAAATATTAGTATGAGTACAAGATATTTAATCGCAGCTATTTCATTCTCAATGTTTGATCATTGCTCTGGCTCAATCCTCCAAATACCACAATGACTATGTAGATTTTAACACTTTAATGTGTTGTATATCAATTAATTTAATAAGCTTACTATGTCAAACTATTCTATATTTACACTTAATGCGGACTATGTAAAGACCTGCCTTGAAGTAAAACAGGATCTGACACGGCACTTGTAATATATTTGGTTTCATAGAGACCAATGTTTCTCACGCAACTAGCGTCAAGTACTGGTATGCTGAAATGCGTGTACGAGCCTTTAGCTATGGGGGGGGGGGGCTAATGTAAAGGAAGGTGAAGAAGTTGGAGAACTGTGGGTGACAGCAGGTGTGTCATGTAGGGACACGTTACACCCCTCCACAAGTGTTTAGTCAACTCCACCCTCAAGCCTGGGAACAATGGGCCTTGGACATATTTTCTATTACAAGAATTACTAGAATTGTCCACAGATAGACCTGCTGTGAAAGAACAATTAGAACCATGTACATATACAGTAACATCGATTTCATTTCTTCAGACAGTAGTCAATATTTAATAATCAACAGGCAAAAATCTATTAACTAATATTTGTGGAGCTGGTCACTCACTAATTACATCACATACTCATGACCTAGTCGATGAAGGCACGTGTTAACACATTGGCCCATCGTGTTCAACGTCGCCGGTTCGTCTCCACCACAAAACAGTGACGGACATTTGTTGTTGTTGTGATTTGTGGCCGAGGAGCTCGACATGTACGGGCACAGACAGACGCTTCATGTTCCTTAGCCTCCTAAAACTCGATTTGACTTACGTCTTCACATAAAACTTTCACTACACGCGTTCGCAATACGTCAGACAAAACTATTTGTTTTAAAAACAGTAAGAATAAGCTGGTGAAACGCGAGACAAAAAGAGCTTAACTAGTGTTACAATTACTTCTTTACTTCCATTAAAGCGGCTTAGCTCTCAGCGTCTTAACTTAGAAAATTCACCTTAACTTAATTTAGAAAACAAACGTCTACCAAAACGGCCATTCTACTATTCAACACTTATGGATCTCAACATCCGTCCAAGGTAATGCTTTGACAGCCATTTTGATTTAACATGGTAAACAATCACGAAAAATTTGCAGGACCAGGTGTGATCCGTTGCCTCCATCCTAATTGTAACGCAGAAGGAATATTAGCATTAACAGCTCTTGCTTGACAAGGGCCAGTAGACGTGTTCGCTTCCAACTTCCATGTTATCCTCGTATATTCATCTGCGATTAGAAAAACACGGAGACGATTTGTCACAGTCAGCCTCACCCCAAGGCATTTCCCAAAGATCATAGACAG
The DNA here is from genome assembly GCA_025775065.1 of Hiodon alosoides. NCBI lineage: Eukaryota > Metazoa > Chordata > Actinopteri > Hiodontiformes > Hiodontidae > Hiodon > Hiodon alosoides. The sequence continues at coordinate 11,592 of JAOYSI010042933.1, read as the reverse complement.
AAACAGAGTACCGTCACTGCTAATTCCGTCAACAAAATTAGCACTGCTGGTGCTTTGGTTGCCGAGCGAAACTTGAAACACGCTCGCATGTTTTACACATTCCCAGTGGCACACTCCGCTTCATCACCGAGAACAGTGGAGCACAAATATAAATAAGGAGCAGCAGGAGAGCAAGCAGACAGATGCCAGAAAACCATATGAAAGTCCTTCAATAAATCCTTTATTATTATTACTATTATCATTATTATTACTACTACAGTCCGTTTTTACAAAGCCATGAACAGATCGCATTTTCCACAGGGAATTAAAGACCCCGGGATCCACTGAGCCAATCAGGGGAAAAACTGGAAAATGATTCAGCGAGAGGATAGAAGATACGTACACATATAACAAATAATAAAGTTGATTCACAGTTGAGTTGATAGCCCACCTGCTTCAGCTACCTGTGAAAGGACGAAACGGACTCACAATGTAGGCATACGACTTCTGTCCTGCTGGTCATCTTCTGCTAAACTCAGCTGGCATTTTTCATTACAGCGATTTAAAAAAAAACGGCTTGACAGCGGAAAGATTTGTAATCTAAGGATGGGCAAAAGTACAAACAAAAAATAACAATGGACAGGATTTCAGCTCAAACCTCTGAAACTACAGCTCAGGTCAGTCACTAGGGGTCACAAAACAAACGGAATACAATCGTGTGATCACCATATACATGTTTCAATATTTACAAAAGTAATTTCATAAACTGTTTTAGGAAAAAAACACAATGCCAGTGACAGCAGGCACATGATTCAACATGTCATCAACATTTCTAGCATGATACTTTAAACAGTTGTTGGCACTGGTATGTTATCTGATTATTTATATGTTGGCACAACAACAGCGACAAGACATTTCTGTTCCATGATATATGATATACAAGAACTCCGTGTGTAATGTATTACTGGCAAACAGGAGAAAAACATTTGAATTCCAAATCTTAATCACATGACAAGCGTTTTACAACCGGACAGCGATGCGGTCGGTAAAAAGCGCCGTTGATGAAGACAGTTTATTACAACTCGCTATACCTTAATTATTTCCCCACGTACTGACAAAGTGGCTAAATTCTTACAAATGCGATGACGTCTTATATTATATATATCCCTTTATTCTTTTCTAGAGATTGAAATCAGTCGAAGCGACGTAAGTCACAAAAGCGCACTCTTCAACGGTAATCAGTAACAACCCCCACCCACAAACGCAGCTAGGTTCCCGTATATAAGTGGTCGCAGAAAACATGGATTATTGTATTATTCCCAAAAATTTGAAACGTTGTTCCTGCACCTGACAGCGAGACTAATGCATTGTGCAGTTTAATATATATATATACAATAATATAAATGTATTCATATGTATGGATTAATAAAAATGTATCCATATTCATATAAATGTATATATATATTATATATATATATATATAAACTTTTCCGCCATCGCGGACATTGTTTGGGGCTTGTTTAATTTGTCGTGGTACAACAATTAATTAAATCCCAAATGCCGCCATCGTCTCCAACACGACAAACACTCCAGGGCGAGTTCATCTAAGCATTAACAGCCGGCAAGTCAACTTAGCGAGAGAAGACAGGGTGCAAAAACTGGGTAAGCACATTCAGAACAATGAAAACACAATGTCGACACCTCACCTTGCTATAGCTGTAGTAACCCAAGCAGTGGGGGAAATCCAGGCTCGACGGATCGCCGGGAACTGGATTCGCACCGGCAGTCGGGTAAAACCTTACATCCATGTTTCGGAATAATAAAAAGGCAGCGCTGTTATGGATGGTGTTCAGTGTCGCCCCTTTCAACGTTTTAACTGTTTAAAGTGCACGCGAGGTTAGTTTGTATGGAAGAAACTGCAACCTTTGTCGTTAGCTTCCTTAAAGAAGAAAAGAGCGGGGAAGAATTGGGGAAAGGGGGTAAACTGTAGTTTTGATAATCCTCTTGTAGTGGCAGTAGTTAAGTGAAGTTCTGAGACTCAAATACAGGTAGAGCAGTGTTCAAATTTTCCCTCGAGGGAGGTAGTATCTCTGCCAAGCCGCAATGTTTGCTCATGCATTTATGAGCAGCTGCTATACACAAAGAAGCCACGCGACCGGCATGGAGACGCTTTCCAAAAACTCCCCAGTTTGACGATACGGGGGGCAGACAAAACAGAGGGGAAAAAAGCTCAGCTCACGCAGGAGGGAGGAGGATGGGTCGCTTATTCTTACACCCTCTTAAGCCCCTTGTTTTACGTCTTGTTTCGGCGTTTCTTTCTGTGTTTTGAACACAATCGGCATTGCCTTTTTCCTACAGTTACGTTTCGCTAAATGTATATGCGAGCCTCTAATTTTCTTTATGTTTAAAAAAAAACAAAACAATTGTTGACCTTTTCCACAGTTACAATTTGTAGTTTTCAAAAACTGATGAGCGGTGTCTGACACGACTGCTTAACATGAAAAAGTGAAACGTCTGAATAACACATGCTCCTCCCCACGCGCGGTAGGCCACTCCCAATTCAGCTCCCACTTTACTTTAAGTACAAACACATTCCAACTAATGCTTCAATTACCTATACAGTGTTTTTAGGGCTTCATATATATTTATATTTAAATGTAATTTAGGATACTTTATTCCAGTCATTTAATTAACATTTCTGCAGTAACGGGATTTGGTATTTTATTCATAGAAATGATAGCAAACTAAAAATCATTTAGTTTAATGGTTACGATAAAACGTTTATATGATTTTCACGCCTGTAAACACAGGACACAGAACGGCAAAGATAAAACGGTGTTCAATTGAAGAAACCACAGGTAGCTTGTCTTGAGCCCATGCGTAGACAGCGTTGTATGGTGAGACCAGGTTTACGCACACACAGCAAAAAAAAAAAAAAAAAAAAGGAATTTACATTAACCAATCCAGAAACAGCAAACATTATAGTTTGTTCGGTGGCTGGGGAGAAGAGACTGAAAGACGCGTCTGTAGCAAAAGCCAACCCAAATAAACCTCACGCACTCAATGGGCACTGCACGCTACCATCTCATTAAAACGGGGTTCTGTTCTGCTTAATGTAGTCTCAGAGGGGTAATGGCTAAATCAGAGATACAGAAAGCACATTCAAAACCCGTTAACTTCCTAAACCGAAGGGATATTTCTAACTTTAGTCAAACTTTATACTTATAGTGATGCCATTACACTCAAATCGGGACTGGTTAAAGGAATGCATCCGGTTGGTGCTAGTATCTGTTTGACATAATAACTTTATACTTGCAATGTCTGACCTAATATAACACCACACCGAATAACGCGTAATGTGTATTCAACGTATTATTCAACAACGTGAACAATTTGGGAAACGTAATAGCGCAACTTATTTGAGCAAATGACCTAACAAGGGAAAACCCTAACAACGAGACTCCAAGCTCACCCGCCCTCTTGGCCGGCCGGGAGGGTCGTGTCACCTCCTCTCTTTGACTACGCTTTACAATGGCCAGACCACGCATTCCTGCCTTGTCGGTTTTACTTGCGTTATTTAAGATACGATCTGCTTCCAAGGCCAAAACAAGCGCCGCCATATTGTCCCTGCTAATCTCGAAGAGGTGCCAGAGGAGAAGACGGAATGTAACAAGTCCCGAGATTTGCCCTCTCTGCTCTGAACATTGAAGGTGTTTTTTTATTCAGTTGTCCTGTCTCGCTGGTTTATGCCTGAGCAACTCATAATGACATGCTTCTGTTTTTGGGCTTTTGCATTCCTCAGAGAAGCCAGAAATTAAAATAAAAATAGCATATTTTGGGCATGCCAACATGTGTTGGTGAGCATGTCTGTGTATCATCTATCTTAACTGTAACTCATTGCGAATAGAATGTGGTTTTAATTAATTCCTTCAAGGCTCAATTAAAGAGATCTAAAATACAGACGTACATATAGAACTTTATGTTTGTTGTGTTTCAACACGGTGAACCTCTACATACTTTTTCGCAATGACTATATTTTGAGCTAACTCAAAATCAGTTGTTGTAATCAATTCTTCAATTTTGCTTTAGTCTCGCCAGATGTTAGAGTTTTTTTTTTTCTTGAATATATTAAAATGTATGAATAAAATCCCCCCCTATATTTTGACAATAGAATTAATGACCGCCGAACAGACGCACTTCTCACGGCTCGCCAACGTGATTCAGAAATTGTCCCATATAGCTGTACAATAATTCCGCGTTATTATCATTTAAAACATTTTATTTACTGTGCATCATAACTCGGATATGAATTGTGTGTGTGTGTGTCCTCTTTCACGCAGTAGCAAAACAAAATAAATTTCCTCTTTGAGGACGGTTTCAGCGTAGCAATCCTGACTAGTGTTACATTTAATTTGAATTTTTTCGACATTTGGTAACTCGGGAAAACTCCGGCGCCAGAACAGCTTTAATTAGATGATTGAGAAATATTTAGATCAATGGACGACATTATGTAATAAAATAAATAATCATCTTAATAATATTCATTAATATTTGCGATTTTTTCCCCCATTGGGCTGCCCTAACTAGTAGTATTTTGGTTCTTGTAACTACACTAATATAGGTTTATGAACCAATGGTTTCTTATCATTACTGCTGATGCCGCAGGCCTCAATGTTTGCTCTGTGCTTAGTTCAGACATTTACATGTATTTTCGTTGAGACAATAGCGTGCATTCAGTGCAAGGAGGTTTTAATTTCCTGGCCTGAACTCTTGAAACACAGCCGAAGTGACCCATCTCATTTCAGCCATGGGAATGCTCATTGACTCCAGTTTTTTGAAGGGTTAACTAAGACTGGGACCAAATCAAATCTTTGATTGGCCTGCAATCGCAGTTAATAACACTGAATATAATAGATTTTTATTTATTTTAATTTTTTGAAAGTATCTTACTTCTTATACAAAAAAGCAATTAAATACAGCCGTGTAAACTGCGATTAGCAGGTTGTGATTCGGTCCTAGCCAAAGATGAAACAAAATGAATGGCTTGTTAGTGCGATAGTGATGACTTCCATACCCGGAACAGGCAGAGAAAACTGCCTTATTTGAAATGTATATGTATAAATGTATAAAACACTTACTTTGAAGTGCAAAAAGTGTCTCAAGGCCTTGCGCCAACAGCCCAACCTCCAAACCTCAAAAGTTTGATTTCTCCTTAAAACAGCAGGTGGAAGGTACACAAGATGATTTCACCGTACACACAGTTGTGCACCTATAAACGGGGTTATTTTAGTGAACACGAGGCAGTAATTCATACCTCAACCACTGATGCAGGAATATGCATCGTGTGGTTGGAGTCCTTGGTGTTTGGTTTACCTTGGTGTTTCCAGGTTATCAACGATACATTACATGATATTGCTATAACTCCCGATTTCAATTAAGGTCAGAATGGGTCATAGCCGGAAACAGTAGATGTGGTGGGTAGGAACTGGACCAGAGGATTGCATGTTCAAATCCCATTAGCTTTAGCATATGCTTAACCAAGAATGACTTCAGTAACTATCCAAATGGAGTTTCAACATGGTAAAAAATTATCTTTTGTTTTCAACAATTATTGTATTTTGACTAACTTGGCAATAACCTGATATAAATTTTTTCTCTTGGAAGACATCCGATAAGGCACACAACTTGGTAGATTGAAAAATCAGAAACTTGACCGAAACAAACATTTTTGCAACAAGGGAAAACTTGCAGTTTATATATGCTGTATATAGGAGTCAGCAGGCAGATACACATCAGGATAAGCATATTTGTATATGTATATTGTATATGTGCTTCTACTCAGTTAAATATACATTTGGTGAAATATGAAACATAGCTTATTATAAAGAACAATCAATTTACTCAATAATAATTGGTGTGTATTTTTTTGAGACAAAGTGATTTAACCGCTCTCACATGAGAAAAAAATAAATAAATAAATAATAATAATAATAAAAAACTGAGGCAGTTTTCCCGAAAGTGCTTGTGTGATATTGTGGAGGGTGGCAGTCCGACAACATGATCAGTCTTTTAGCATACAAGCACCCCAGACTAATGCCAATCTTTCAAAGACCTGCGCCCTGGAGGTACCGAAGGATAAACATGAAAGGGTGATACGCTGGGGCCCACTGGAATTCCAGCCAGCAGGAAAATTTTAATTCATTCCCAGCTCCTGTGGACATCAGTCAAAAGGAATATGAAGTCACAAATCCCGAATAAAGATATTTATCCGGGTTTCTGAAAATATTTTGTTTTTGAATACTATTTAGGATGGACTCAAACCAGATTATAAACTGCATTGTCCCCAGTCCATGTGTCTAGAAACAATGACAGTCTTTGTAACTGCCTATATTAAAACATTACATGGTGCACTAAATTCATTGATTATATGTTATTCATTTGTTATTAATATTAATCTATTACATGATAATCCTATTGTATGTGCATAAGTCCAATTACACTATTATCCAGGACGAATTGTTCTGCTTTACAAATTTGTGCAGCTGTTTGCTGAACCAATTCAGGTTTAGTGCCTTGCTTAAGGGTACAAGCAGCGCAGAGATTCGAACCGACAACCTTCTCAACCATGATACCACACTGCAGCCTATATGACTCCCACTACACATCTTACCACTGATATATATTTGTGCAGAAAACAGAGCCTGAAGATTCAGCCGCAAATCCATTTAATTAAATTTTTCTATCTTTCTGTGTCGTATAAAAGGAAACCTCCTTTTTTTTTAACATTCTGTAGACTAGCATCACAAACAAGTCATTCTGCTGAACTCCTTCTACACTATTTCAGTATTACCCACACCCCCCTTTTCCTCTTGGACGTAAAGGATATGTCTTGTGACTGTGACTCAGAACATTTCAGAGCCTTCGTCAGCTGTGATACTAGTACCAAATCATCTCTTTGTGAAAGCCTTGCCCCCACGGATTTGCATTCGTGTTAACGAACGAAAGGGTCTCCGTGTCACAAACATGATACTCGCAAAAACAAAGGGTTTGCCTGACTCATCCCTTACATTGTCAGAATTATCCTGCCATCTCTTGAAGTGGCATTAAAAGCCAGACAAATTGTTGATGTGTGTTAATTAATTAGCAAAATTCTACATTGTATTATTCTCAATTAAAACCTGTCTGCTACTATATTACTCATTGTAGGAATCGTCATTTATATTAATTAGTGGGAAGCTTCTTTGCCTCACGCTGGAAATGGATATATCAGTATCCCATTAAACAATGCAGAGATATGACAGTAATTGACGTCTGTGATTGGCGGTAAGTGTTGGTGCTTCACAGCTGCTGGGTACTGACTTTGGATTAGGCTCAGATCACTGTCTGCGCGGAAGTTGCAAGTCCTTCCAGCGCTCATGTGGGTTCCCTCCCAACATTCATAGATACTGAGTCTGTTTCCTGTCATGTGATAAACTGGCGTCCCATTCTGCTTGTACCCTGCCTCGCACCCCGTGTCTGCTGAGGTTTTGAACCGCTGAAACCCTGCATTTGTTCAGCAGTTTAGGGAAATTAATGAATTTCATGTTTCAACACGTCCATTCCATCAGGTTGTAATGTGGTTGTAATGTTCCCACTACAATTGCTGTATCTACTGCACCAATACTCATTTTAACTCATTCATTTTGAAATGCAAACTGAGTATTTACAAGAACAATTATGTGGAACGATATAAAGTTCAAATAAGTTCAAATAAAACCCAAGCAGACTTGTGCTTAAGAAAGAGTGGAGTCTAAACTCTCCAAGCAGTCTACCTGTCTATAATGTCTACTTGACAATTTCCTATTAATGGTACCTTTTTAATAAGAGAAAACAAGACAATATCATGTTTGCGATCTCACATTCATTTGGTGTATTTATTTTTGCTATCCAGTCACTGAACTTGAAGGACTGTCTATACGGGACAAAAATCCGAGACACAGCCAAGGTTTCATTTGCGCCCTCAACCCGGTAAGAGATGGGCAGAGACGCCCATCCTGTTTGATTGTGGCTCTCGAGCGGCTTTCCACATACGCTGCCTTCAGTTGGTGAGCCCCGTGTGTCCACACTTATCCAGGCCATTGATAAAGCATGCAGAGACATCACAGCGGAAGCAGGGCGGAGCCGTCATGTCAGAACGCGCGCCGCACGGCTGGGGAGACCTCTCGCCGAGATTTTGATGGGAATAAGCGGATTAGGAGAAACTGGAGGCCGTACATTGAATCAAACTAAATCTGTAATCTGTATGTCGATTTAAATTAACTGCATTTACATATTTGTGTTGTTATATTTTATTTGATATACCCGATCTGAAAAAGCGAAAATGTAATTGATCTTCACATGTATATATGTACGTGAACGTGTTTTGTGCGTTTAAAACCCAAACGCAGGCTAATTCATGTTTTTGGTATTGGGATGGAGTGAAATGACTGCAGGCGATCAGGTTTGAGAGCAGAGAAGGCAGCAGTGTTTTACAATGGAAGAAATTCAATGTGACATGTTGAGAATGAATTGTTGAGTCAACCAGAAGTGTACCCTGCTCTAATGGCCTGGGACTGTCAGTGGCTCTATGTGTGTGTGTGTGTGTGTGTGTGTGTGTCTGCTCATTTTTGTGTTCATGAAAACTGGAAGAGTTTAACAACGAAACTGAACTAGCAATTGCTGCGCACCACTCTGAATGTGTGGCCATTGTTAAAATCCTACAACGTTAATCAAGTGAACCTGACCTGTTGCCGTATATTATTATGCTTAAAAAAAAGAAAAACTCAACACTTTCTTTTCGACAGGTCAAGCTCACTAATGGTGCCAAGGACCATCTCCTCACATGATGATCCATGCTTGGCGGCTTTGGAAAGACGCATTTCAAGACCGACAAAGCACTCCAAAACTCCATTACGTCCATGTTCTCTGACCCCTCTGGTTTTTTCACTTTAGTTTGTGAAGCATGTCATTACACTTCAGTGTACTGACCCTTTTGAAATGCAATAGGCCAGAGTTTTTGACACTTAAATGTAGGGTTTTCCTTAACAAAAAACATTTTTTTTCCCCTGATAACTTAAGATTTACATGAAATGCTTGACAGGACATTCTGTCTTCTCTTACGGATGAATTGAATTACGGCACTTCTGTTGGTAATGTTAAATGGCTTAATTTCAATTTCAGTTATCATTTTATCCTTTTACACCTTTTTACTGATGACTCTTAACAGGAAGGATTTGCAATCCCAAGAAATAAAAGCTAGAGAAATAGGGATGGGGTTGGTGGCTTTGCTGACAGATTTATGGGGGGGCAGTTTAAAACCACAAGAATGTCAATATGCAATAACAGAGATACAGTTTTTTCGAGGACCCGGATGGTTTTTGAAATGGTGTAATGACTTGAATGTTCTCTAATAATGAAGATGAGACAGGGTATACCTGTTCCAATATTTGTGAGTTGTTCTTGCTGCTGAACGGCATGCTTTGTTCACTCCACTTTGTTACCAAATCTAACAACCCCGGTGTGGTAGTTGGGAGAAAAAAATTGCACACTTTCCTTATTCAAACACAGAAACGGGCATGTCATTTATCCGTGTATTTCATGTTGGTCTTTTTAAAGATGAAACAGTATGAACAGTCATCTCCAAAGGTCTACAGAAATAAACCATGTTGTCAAAACAACCATTTGCATTGCATTTTTGCAGGTGAGTTGGAATTTATGGCCATTTAAAAAAATAAATAAATAACCAAGATAGCTGGGAACTATAATGGACAAGGGCCACAAACATGCCTGCCAGCCCATGCGGGTGGTGACCTGAGCAATTATCAGCTAACAGTTTAAGTGCTTGTTTTCCAAGATTTGTGTTATTCAGCAACATTAAATGTTCAACCCACTTGTAATAGACTGTGTTTTTATTGGCTCACAGCAGACAAGGTTTAAAAATCACAATGCAAATTTCGCTGTTCAGGATGATAAAACAAAATGAAGATTTAAAACACATGAATTACGTAATTTACTGTCTTCAAATGAACACTCAGGTCTTGTAATGCGGTGAAGGGCTACGTACTATATATGTCAGGGGACTGTCTACCATCTGATTTTTGTCCAAGAATTTCACAAGATAGTGGCCATATGTGAGCTAACATTGTTTTTTCTTTGGAAACTCCTTGGCCCATTCAGTCTTGGGAAGTCTTATGACTTCAGCTTTTGCGTTGGGACTTGACCGGCTCGTAGCAGCTGTAGTCAATAAACACCAAAACAGAACGCCGCTGCTACACCATGCCTCCAAGTGAACCAGTTGTCAGGGAATACTTATTTTACGTAAATCCTGCTGCACACTTGTTTAATCGTTTGAATAGCAGTCAAAGAAGCAGAGAAAAAAATGAATAGGAAAAGAAAGAATAGAAACCCAGAAAAGAAAACTAACATTTAAAATAAAATAAGTACAATTTTTGAGAGAACATCCAAAAATAATGGATGTTCTCTGCACATGCCTAACAGTAATGGTAGACAGCATGGATGTTCTCTGCACATGCCTAACCTTACTGGAGGAAAGCTTGGATATTCTGCCCACAGCTAACAGAATTTCTACACACGTCCCTGATCTTATTGGTTATTAGCATGTTCTGCAGACACACCTGACACGTTCTTTGTTACACAATTTACTAAAAATCACAGCAGAACACTGGCTAGTTTAGTCCAACAGCCAGGTGAGCTGCACAAATGTTTACACATATTTACACTTATATGTTAAAAATATTGAATCTTAATGTGCAATCTAAATCCTCAACCTACCATTAAATATTCTAGAGATGAGAAGCACATGTTCTATTAAACACAGTAAAATTACACAAAACATTTAATACTTGTATTTATTAAATAAAAAACAACCCCAAAATACTATTTAAATGCAATAGTACAAGAGCCTGGTGCTCCTAATATCTGATATGTTAACTCCTGAAGAAAATGTAGCATTTACTGCATCACATTCTGTAATCAACCACTTACTCCCTCAGACACACTGCTCTGTCGCTCGAACATCGAACAGAGTTAACAAAATGTCTGGACAGGAGAGGCCCGGCCGTATTGCATAACTACAGAATTTTGTGATCCCGCGCCATTACCAGATATGCATTGCAGGAGTAATGCATGCATAAATTCTACACATTTGTTCCCATGGCAACGATTCACCGTGTCATTCGTATGTCAAGCTGCATCAGAGCTCATTGCCTCGGGTCTGACAGGTTTGCAAATATCAGCGTGGCTTCGTGAAAACAGTCTCCATTCTTACTGAAGAAATTGAGGTCATTCACTAGAGTATTGTTTTCCCTGCCATTTTAGGTTGTTCTCAATGCTATAATAACAGCCAAAGGGAAAAGGGCTTTGCTGTGGTCTGTTTAAATGGGAGTATAAGGGGAAAATTCAGAGGCAGCTATTTATGACCATCCCTCAGAGGTTACTCTTTGTTTTACAAGCAGATTGGGGGGGGGGGGGGGGGGGGATCAAGGGGTTTGCGGGGCCTTAACAGCCAAGTTATTAAAATTTTTAAAGTTATGATTAATTAAAATGGAATTTTTTTTTTTTAAAAAAAATTGGTTT
>JAOYSI010042912.1:0-27750 GCA_025775065.1 Hiodon alosoides | reverse complement strand
GTGAGTACACCCCTAAGTGAAAATGTCCAAATTGGGCCCAATTAGCCATTTTCCCTCCCCGGTGTCATGTGACTCGTCAGTGTTACAAGGTCTCAGGTGTGAATGGGGAGCAGGTGTGGTCGCTCACACTCCCTCACACTCGCTCACACTCCCTCATACTGGTCACTGGAAGTTCAACATGGCACCTCATGGCAAAGAACTCTCAGAGGATCTGAAAAAAAGAATTGTTGTTCAACATAAAGATGGCCCAGGCAATAAGAAGATTGCCAAGACCCTGAAACTGAGCTGCAGCACGGTGGCCAAGACCATAGAGCAGTTTAACAGGACAGGTTCCACTCTGAACAGGCCTCGCCATGGTCGACCAAAGAAGTTGAGTGCACATGCTCAGCGTCATGTCCAGAGGTTGTCTTTGGGAACTGGAAGTATGAGTGCTGCCAGCATTGCTACAGAGGCTGAAGGGGTGGGGGGTCAGCCTATCAGTGCTCAGACCATAAGCCGTACACTGCATCAAATTGGTCTGCATGGCTGTCATCCCAGAAGGAAGCCTCTTCTAAAGATTATGTACAAGAGAGTCCGCAAACAGTTTGCTGAAGACAAGCAGAATAAGGACATGGATTACTGGAACCATGTCATGTGGTCTGATGAGACCAAGATACTTATAGGATACCAGTTGATACCAACTTATTTGGTTCATGCCAACATGTACGGTTGTAGGGCCGCAGGGCAGTATTAAAACATGTTAACGACCCCAGACACACCTCCAAGACGACCACTGCCTTGCTAAAGAAGCTGAGGGTAAAGGTGATGGACTGGCCAACCATGTCTCCAGACCTAAACCCTATTGAGCATCTGTGGGACATCCTCAAACGGAAGGTGGAGGAGCGCAAGGTCTCTAACATCCACCAGCTCCGTGATGTCGTCATGGAGGAGTGGAAGAGGACTCCAGTGGCAACCTGTGAAGCTCTGGTGAACTCCATGCCCAAGAGGGTTAAGGGAGTGCTGGAAAATTATGGTGGCCACACAATGTGAGGGGTGTACTCACTTTTGTGAGATACTGTAAGTCGAATCTTGACTTACTGAATATTCAAGCCATGAATTGTCCTTTTACTAGGAGCTGTTGAAAGCCCTTTTCTTAGTACCATGCTGAGTTCTGGGAAATGTTTTCAAACACGGCTGCACAGGGCTCTCGTCTCTGGATCTTGAAATGTCTGGAATACACGTCACATAATGTGTCATATCTCTATGGAAATGTATAATTAAGGGATCCACAAGATTAGTAACAGCTGCTTACTAAAATGTGTAGTTTTAAAGTATAACCCTACCATTGGGTCCTTCTTTAAGAAGAAGTCTGAAATATCTCCCTTTCTTTTCCTTGTTTCAGCTTACCCTATGCAAAATAAGATGGTTACATCTAAGCGCCTACATTTAAGTCCAATTTAATTACAAAATCCCAATAATCCTAACATTAAAATCAGCTACCAGCCTAAGTTACTAAGTAGATCATGGCTAGCCCTACTCTGCAATAAGTAGTTAGCCTATAATTTCAATATATTATATAGCCTATAACTTTACAATACCAAACAGGCTATCTGAAAATTGTGGAAACCTTTTGAGTTACATTAACAGATCGATAATAGCAATTATTCGTTATGAATTCAAATAATCTAACTGAGTATATGGATTTCAAATATCTAAATGTTAACTTTAACACACATTAGCTAAACACTCGAATACCGTAAGTTAACCTATGACACTGCACTATGTGGGTGGCATGTATTATTACCACAGGGAACAGATGTATCTTAACATTATCTGATTAACTGTCGGTTATGGAACCAAATTGTCAACATCTACGCAACGACTCAACTTTCGTAAAACTTGTTGAAGAAACCTAAACCCGATGCTAAACCTTAAAACTTACTTCAAAATGATGTTTCACCACAGGTCCTCTCCACAGATACGCAAGTTGTGAATTGTCTTTCTCCTCTTCCTTGTTTTGAAAAATGTGCCACCGAATTTCAAAATAAATTCTTCTTTCAACAAGAGGTCTCTGCCAGAGATAGCAAATTAAATTTTTGGGTGGCAACTGGGGTGGCCAGTCAGATACCAGGGGGGTCCAGTGCCACCCCGGACCCCCCTCTGGCTGATTGCATGGCGCTACAAGATGCTTTGGTAGCAGTTTGGGTTCAGGGGGCCAATCACTCTGTGCAATAGCTGACTCCAGCAAAAGAGCCCCAGATCATCATGCTTCCTCCTCCATGTTTGACAGTTGGTTTCACACACCGGGGAACCATCCATTCACCTACTCAACGGCATAGAAAAACCCTGTGTGATGAACCGAAGGTTTCAAATTTTAAAATTTATCCAGTCTTCAGTAGTCCACTGGCAGCGCTTGTCGTGGTTCCCAATTCGACAGACAGTGATTGTTTTTAATCTTTTCCGTAAAAAACGGTTTTGGTTCTTCAGGAAATTAAGACATGTATTATGTAAACACAACAAAAGCCGTGGTGTCCGCGGAACAACCCAACGAACACCCTCGGCACACAGCTTTTTGTACGGTTGGCTCTCAGGGAAACCATTTTGGTTTCCTTCCTTGTCCCTAGGTCGTTCTGCCTTCCCCCAATTCCTGTTTTCCTGTGGTTTTATTGCAGTTGCAGCAACAGAGTACCTTCCAAACCATAACATCATTCCATCAGATAACCCATCATCCCACCATATAATTTGGACATCAAACCATGTTTACTGTAGTAAACACATTCCGTCAGATAAGCAATTAACCCAGTGGAACCACCATACGCGTCATGGCCCAGGCAAGCTTCTTTTTCTTATTTTGCCATCTTAGCAATGGCTTTCTTACTGCCACTTGACCCGTCAAACCTGGAGCTCAAAGTCTTCTCTTCACAGTTGAAACTGAAACTTGCTTGCCTCGACCAGTGTTAAGCTGTGCTTGAAGCTGTTGTCCTGTGTGCCACTTATCACGCAAGCTGTTGACTCTCAGAAACTTGTCTTCTGATTCTGTTGTGGCTTTGGGTCTGCCAGACCTCTTCCTGTCAGAGTTTCCTCCAGTTTCCAAGTGCCTTTTGATGGTTTAGAAAACTGTACTCACTGACACCTTGGCTTTCTTTGCGATTTCTCTAAAGGAAAGGCCTACACTTTTAAGTTATAATGGTCTGTCTGTCTTCCTTTGTTAGTTGCCATTTTCTCACCATTATGAGAGCAATATACTACTTCCTGCAGTACAATACTGTCCAAATAATGTTTAAGAGGGTGTAGTAACACAGTCTATTCCAACACTGCTTTTATACAGACAGAGTGTTTGTTACTAATCAACAAAAGTTGGGACACCTATAGGAAGTGTTAGCATCAACTTTCAAGGCTAAATTTGCTTCCATTGCTGCAGAACAGCTGTAAGTTCTTAACCCATTGTTCCCTGAAAAAGGCCTGTTTTTATAACTCTGAAATGTACATTATTTTTCTGTTTTTTTTTTTGTTTTTTTTACCCTCTGGCAGTTTACCGCTTACCTTTTTACCATTTCAGGTTATTCACTGGACTTGAACTGCGTACATTTCAATAAAAACTGGAAAAATGGGGGTGTTCTAAAACTTTTGGCCGTTAGTGTAGCCATAACAGATCAGCCATAACATTATGACCACTGACAGTTGAAGTGAATAACAGTTATAATCTCATTATCATGGCACCTGGTCAGTGGGTAAGATATAATTAGGCAGCAAGTGAACATTTTGTCCTCAAAGTTGTTAGAAGCAGGAAAAATGGGCAAGCGTAAGGATCTGAGCGACTTTGACAAGGGCTAGACGACTAGGTCAGAGCATCTCCAAAACTGCAGCTCTTGTGGGTTGTTCCCGGTCTGCAGTGGTCAGTACCTATCTAAAGTGGTCCAAGGAAGGAAAAGCGGTCAACCAGTGACAGGGTCATGTGCGACCAAGGCTCACTGATGCCCATGGGAAGTGAAGCCTGGCCTGTGTGGTCCGATCCAACAGACAAGCTACTGTAGCTCAAATTGCTGAAAAAGTTAATGCTGGTTCTGATAGAAAGGTGTCAGAACACACGGTGCATCGCAGTTTGTTGCGTATGGGGCTGCGTAGCCGCAGATAAGTCAGGGTGCCCATGCTGACCCCTGGCCACTGTCGAAAGCACCTACAATGGGCGTCAGAACTGGACCACGAAGCAATGGAAGAAGGTGGCCTGGTCTGATGAATCACGGTTTCTTTTATATCACGTGGATGGCCGGTCGCTTACCTGGAGAACATATGACACCAGGATGCACTATGGGAAGAAGGCAAGCAGTGTAATGCTTTTGGCAATGTTCTGCTGGGAAACCTTGGGTCCTGGCATTCATGTGGATGTTACTTTGACACGTTCCACCTACCTAAGCATTCGTCCCCTTCGTGGCAACGGTATTCCCTGATGGGATTGGCCTCTTTCAGTAGGATAATATGCCTTACCACAAAGCAACAATGGTTAAGGAATGGTTTGTGGAACACAACAACGAGTTCAAGGATTTGACTTGGCCTAAAAATTCCCCAGATCTCAATCCAATCGAGCATCTGTGGGATGTGCTGGACAAACAAGTTTGATCCATAGAGGCCCCACCTCACAACTTACAGAACTTAAAGGATCTGCTGCTATTGTCTTAGTGCCAGATACCACAGCACACCTTCAGAGGTCTAGTGGAGTCCATGCCAAGACAGGTCAGGGCTGTTTTGGCGGCAAAAGGGGGACCTACACAATATTAGGCAGGTTGTCATAATGTTATGGCTGATCAGTGTATATACACAGTACTGTGCAAAAGTCTTAGGCTTATGTAAAAAAGTTTGTAAAGCGAAGATGCTTTCAAAAATTATGAAATGAAAAGTTTCTCAATATAATCTAAATTTTACAAAGGGCAGTAAACAGTAAAAAACAAAAATGTATATATGTTTTTAATTTTTTTAATTTTTTTTTTTCAATATTTGATATGAGCACCCTTTGGCTTTAAAACTGCATCAGTTCTCTCAGGTAAGCTGTTGTGCAGTTTTATTAGACAATCGGCAGGTAGATTGTTCCAAGTAACCTGGAGAACTTGCCACAGGACTTCCACAGACTTTAGTTTTTTGCCTTGCTTCTGTCTGTCCAGGTAATCACAGACAGCCTCGATGATTTGGAGATCAGGGCTCTGTGGAGACCATACCAGCTGTGGCAGAATTCCTTGCTATTCTTTCAGAAAATGAATGTTTGGACATCAAAAACAATTGTTTTTCTACTGACACACTAGAAGACCAAAAATAAACTTGAAAGACTACATTTGTGTAAAAAAGCTAGGGTGCCTAAGACTTTTGCACAGCACTGTGTATATATATATATATATGGAGGTGGGAGGGTCTCCAATGCTTGGCTGTCAGTCAGGGCGGCCCTGGGTGTGTCCCCAGGGCTTGAGGCCGTGGCTCCAGGCTGCCTCCCACTGCAAACATTTAGCCTAGGGTAAGTTTCCCAATTCAGCACCTATATACCGTAATTCAGTAGTAATGTGGAGTCTACATCTCCCTGGTCTAAGCAACATAACATTAGTGGGAAGAATAGTCACGCCCCTATGGGTCCCAATAAAAGTAATCAAACTCAGTTTGATTTGATCAATAATCCTGAGGAAAAATGCCAAACTGGGTCACCTTGCATTACGGTTGAGGATTTTAAGAGCTACAAATTTTGTGACCCTAGTGACTACCCAAATACCCGTAACAGGAAGGGACGAGCTGGACAGCCAGCTATATCTAAGAACTCTAAAGATAATAGGGTTACATAATAATAAGTATAAGTTGTTGCAGCTCATAGCGAAGTATGAGGGAAGTTTCTTTCTCACGTTGGACTGGAGACAACAGGTTTTGTCTACTGAATACTCACTGATGAGTGCTTACAGCACTAGCTAAATTTAATAGAAAACATAGTGGAAAACAGACACCAGTAAGTTTACCAGGTTAACTTATTTAATCAGCTACACATAACTGTCATTTGAGTTTATTTATTTATTTAATGAAGATTGTTAATACAGGTCACAAAATGTTCAAACCTTATTTTTATAATTAACTTTTCATTCCCTTGCTAAATAACTACAAACCATGGTAAAAATCAAGAAGTTACTTTATTATAGCCATTGTCTACATTGCGGATGCCTGGCGTTCATTTTTTCTGGTCAGTCTGAAACAGTCACATCACCAATAATTTATAGTACACACACACACACACAGTTTATCTATATTTTATTATATGGGTGCATGGGGATTTATTTTTCACTAAAAGCTGCTCACTTATTTATTCCACAATCTACTAGTCTAAAACAACAGACCAAGATAAAAATTAGCTGTACATTATAGATACCATATAATTTTGAATGATACGCTACACAACATTCTATATGCATATGTATGCAACTAATGCTGCAATATGAATGTCAATCCGGCATTTTACAATATAGGTAATTATACTTATGGAATTTGAAGTGAAATATTCCCCAAGTTAGAAGTCAATTGCATTTCCTGAGAAGAATTTTGAGCACTGCATTTCAGTCAAATGTGATACACATTTACAAAGTTCTATTGTCTGTCAGTCTGAGTTGAAATATCATATTTCATGCAAAAAGGTCAAAATATCAATAATTTATATTCATATGTATAAAAATGAAAACATGACGAATTGATTTATTGATACAGCTTCCGCTATATAAACTATTTTTTTGCAGGTATTGGTACAAGCAGTATACATATGAAATATCACATAAGTCAGACTAATAGGTCTTATGAAGAAGATTTTAAAGTGATTAAAATGTTCTGAAAAGATAATCTGCTTGTCATTTGGCTGCCTTTTCACATAGTAATGTCACCTTTTGAATGTAACATCGGACTGATACTGATACCATAGATACTGTGGAGGGAATTTCAAGTAAAACAAACATAATTAAATGCAATTAACCTTATCTGTTAACTGCCATATAGAAAGAAAAAAAATATATTGGCCTGCCTTTCAGCCATCATTTTGTATTTAATTTCCAATTTAACATCAAACTGGTCCAAAAGACAAAATGCATGGATTTATGAAACCCAGACATCATGCTGCGATCTGTGATAGTGTTGTTCTCGGGAGACTAGGGGTGGGACCAAATCAAAACGTTGGTTACCCACTAATTTCACTTTTCATAACAATTTAATAGCGGTTTCTTTTCACGAGTAGAAGAAATTAGATACTTACAAAAAAACACACTATTAATTGCAGTTATGTAAAATGCAATTGCTAAAGCCTTTATTTAATCCCAACCTAGGTCAGAAACTAGCCTACATTAAATATCCCTTAAATTAGCTTAGGAGGAAAACCGAAGAAGATACTATAAGTAACAAAAAGGCAATTCCTGTAGTACTTGCTACACCTCATATTTAATGTTGGGACCATGCAACTTGCGAAATCACACTCTCTTTGAGAGGTGTCACAGTAAAGCTAAGCCATGGGAGAAACAAATTAGTGTTTCTGGCATTGTCAATGAACGAGGATAATTAACTAGAGTTTAAAAAATCTTTTTTTTTAAATTCTGTATCCCTACGTGCAATTTTTGATGATACAATCAAGAAGGTGACTCCCAGGAAACATTTTGCATTTATCTAAATATTTGTCACATCACAGAACTATCGGTCAGAAGTAAAGACGTCTGATATGCAACTATTTTTGAAGATAATTGTTTTTGAAATGATAACTCAGTACACATTTTAAGTAAAAAAAAAACTGAACAACATTTAATTTATTTAAACAATATCTCAGATATAGAAATCTTTCAGATATATGAAAAAGACGAGCAAGGCGTGTGTTGTCAATGCCACCTTTTTGCTCTTGAGAGTATTATATTTTTTTCATTTTTCTAGTTTGTTTTCTTGGTAACAAAGTAATTTTAAATTTGTAACCCTTATTCAATGCATTTTTTATATATTTCTTTCTAAATCGCCTTATGGTTATATAATTCAATTATGAATTGTATAATTGAATAATGTAACTATAAAGATTTATCAAAATGTATTATTGAATTTTGTATGTGGTTATACAGGTTTGAAAGTTGTCTGGAAGAAATTATAAGGAACTGATGGAAAAGCTGAAGATCAGAAAGCAAATTGATCTTCAGGATATCCACTCTCTTTTCCTTAAGGATCAAGGGGGAAGAATCCACCGCAGCCTGCCACTCTCCATGACTATAATCATCACGTGGGCGGTTTAGACAGATCTGACCAGATAATTGCTACTTACCATGTTCTCTTAAAATGTGCTTTTCTTTTCCACTTCATTGACATAGCAGTCACCAAGAGTTTCCTTCTCTTACAGGATTAGAGTGACTCAAATGAGGAAACAGCTAGTTTTGTAAGAAACAGAAAATATTCTTATTTTATACAAAACAAACAAAACAAAAAAACAAAACAGAAAATAATTCAACAAAACAGAACAAAGGCTTTTGTAAATCTGTATTGGGTTTTCATTTCTGATATATGGTTCCCAAACGACTAACGCTAGACTCAAAGTTGTCACATTCAAACCTTAATATTCTGCCTAGGTGTTAAAGGGTTAAAAGAAGAGGCTGGTCTGCTGGTTTGAGACTGATTTGCCAATAGTGCCTTAAGTGCAGATTTTGTTTAAATAAATCGTCGCACCTTGGACCTTGTGTTTTTACTCCTGATAACCTTAATGTTGTTTAATGCGTTGACTATTGATTGCAACAACTGTTCTGCATTTATTATTGTGTTGATGTTGTGCAGAGTTCTGGGCAGCGGAAGCGCCAAAATATTTTATTAACCTTATTGGTTATGCATTAAAACAGGGTTTTGGAATGTGAAGGCCCTTGAAGCGGTATACATTATTTATATTTCCATTTTTAGTAATATTTCGTTCTCTCTGTAAAACCCTGCAACCTCCACACCCCCAAACACAATAAACAGTCAACTTTCTCTGATGACATCAGATTGAAAGTATGCATTTACATACGCATCCATTCGTACCGGCATCCTTTCCATCAAGCCGTTCTTAAAGACTCATCATCCTTTAAGACGTCCTTGGAGCCATAATGTGTTGCTGTGGAGCAACACCCTATAGGGCATTGCTTGGGGCATTATATAAGGATTATTATTGCGTATTAATACAAAATTATTGCAAAATAGCTGTTCAGAATTAATGGAAAAGTTATTGCAATATTTCCTTGTGTTATTCTCATACATGTATTCTTTTATACATGTATTGTTATACAACGTTATTGCATTATCTATATATTTTTTTCTCTTCTTTTCTCTATCTTTAGTTATATTATGTGTTATTCCAATTAGGTGCAATTGTTTCTGTGTAATTCTAATGGTGATTTAAATAACAATTTATTCTAACTGGTAATCCTCTACACACGTAACTAAGTGACAGGTGCGATCAAAATTCTTTTTGCTGAAATGCCAGCCCATAATGAAAGCTACAGCAGCTTAAAGGGGCTACAGGTTCCCTGATTCGATAAAATAGATGTGTTTTTCCCTATCCTTTGAGAATGTCGCAAACAGCCTGAAAAGGTATTTTTATGGCCATGAGTAGCTTGGACCACTAAAGGTGATTAAAGATTTGATCCTGACCTCCGAGGCAGACACCAATGTTTTGGATTGTGTTTTTTGGAATGTTTGAACTCTAAGAAAGGCCGTTATGACCAGTAAGTGACCCCTTCACGAGAGAGAAAAAGTACTGATCCTATTGCCATGGCAGGGGAGTCCACTTTCAGATATAAACAATGTAAATTATGTTATTAGTGCCACAGGCCGACAAAACCTGACTTATATCGGTATTTCATGTAAATACGATGAAGAAATACAATGAAGGGTCTGGAATAACATTGGTTTGTGTAATTTGAGTCTTTTGATATAGCAGAACCCGTCCCAACTAGTATGTATATGTCGAAATCCCACCTTTTAAAAGGTTATTGGCAATCTTTTCTTACTGAGTGAGTTCAAAAACATATCCACCATCCCTTTGGGATGAAAAACAAAAAAGTCTTATGATTACTATCACAGCTAGCACAATTGTAGTACCTACATTGACAATGTCATAATGTACCGTGACTCATGGGAGGAACTCATGGCTTCGGCTGGTCTGGACAAAGCAAGATCACAAGTTTGTGGTTGGGCAGGGTCATATAAAACTGCCAGTGACTCATTGTCATTTAGAAATTTCTAAAAACTGTTGAGAACTGATATTTGGCCATGTTTTATTTCAAATATGTTCCCACGATTGCATGCCTGGTGGCCAGGTGAACAAGGTGAAGGCCATTTTAACATGTGAACTCGTACTAACTGGTCCAAGCCTGGCAATGGATGCGGAGTTGGATGGGGGCTGTTCTTGTACAGATGGATAGCTCTGGAGTTGAAAAGCCTGTGGCTTACTATTACCCAAAAGCTCCACAAGCATCAGAAACAGTATTCCACAGTTGAAAAGGAGACTGTAGCATGCGGAGGCGGTGCCCAGTCTGAGAGCAGCCAGAGACTGAGAAACAGGGGGAGGGTGTACGCATTGTATTCCACATTCTTGCAAAAAAATAAAAAATAAACAGTGTAAACCAAGTAAACACCCATTTTAGGGAAACTAAAAATAAACACCTAAAACTAAACGATAAAGAAAAAACTTGTCTTGAAAACTAAACACAAAAGAGAGCCTTCAGTCTAATCTTTCTATCCCTATGCAGTCCTCGCCTGGCTCTTTTAGAGAGTCCTTTAATTATTGGCACCTGAGTGAGGTTACTATTGGTAGAACCACACTCAAGTGCGCAACAAGCTCCTTTTACGGGGGCTTGCCCCCCCACCTTGGCTGCCAATCAACCCCTTCAGGCAGTTTGGAGGGATTGAGGGTCCATAGCATTAGTCTCGTCTGTCCAAAATTTTGAAGTATTCAAGTCTAGTGGAAAAGGAGATCTAATGGTCTATCCACAAGGGTTCCTGGAAAAATACAATGACAAGAATCAACGCTGGAGTTTAGCACTACAACCATATAACTTGATCATTCAACCCATCTCAGATGAAGACTACTTTATTGCAATCATCTTGGTATACAAATTATATAAAGACATACCACAACACATCTGTAGCGTATACTCAGATTTGAAGATGATGTTTGAACCCAAGCAGGTATTTATTAACACACGAACACAAACAGAGACTGCAGGCAAGTAATGACATGACTGGACTGGGTTGAAGTGGTGGAAGCTTTCGTACAGAAAATACTGACGCTGATAAAGATGATTACTTTCCTCGAAGTAGAGGGTTTGTAATAACAAACCTTACGTAGTCCTGGAGAATTTGGTAAGTGAGTCTATACACGAAGTTGAGACCAGACACGGTATGGAAGGGGAGTGAGGTTTATATAGAGGAGTTGATTGATACAATGATTGGTGACAGGTGTGGGTGATCAGTACTCATGAGAATGAGAGAGTCGAGTGAAATTGGTTGGTGGGTCGAAGGATCCGTAACAACATCAATGTGCCCACACTTTGCATGTATGTTCATGACCCTAAATGAGGAAAAGTGAAAACAGCGGCTAACCAGTATTGAAGATTATTGCCAACACGGTTTCTAGGGCTTGAGTACATGCAAAGAGGGACGGATCTGTCAATCTGCCAGCACCTATTTATTGTATACATAACAGCATAATTTTTATGTATGTGTTTATGGTTTTTTGTTTTTTTTTGGAGGGACGTGTTAAAGTTTGGTCTACCCATTTCAAACAATCAAAAACTTTTTTTGGTACGTGTCCTTCACCGGCAATAAACCATCACCTTTATTTTTTTTGGTGAATTTTATGGATGATTTACATGTCACTAGTGTGACAAATTCACCATAATTATAATTACACAAAATATGTGGTGTTAATATGTATTAAGTTTTGGTGTCTGTAGTATACCAAATATCAGTGATTAAGATAGAGCCTGTGATTAGAAACATTATTGAGACCTTGTCTTTTCCCCGCTATGTTAAAAGAAAGTCATTAATAGACAGAAATGTTTGTTATATAAATCTCATCTATATTCACTGTAATAATCCTGGATCGCTTAACAATAAACAATCTGAAACCAAATTAAGAATTGGTTTATTAAATATTAGATGTTTAAACTCATAGGCCTGTCTTATGAGTGAAGTAATAATGGACAATTATGTTGATATTTGTAATCTATCTGAAACCTGTCTAAAACCGGAGGAATACGTAGCCCTTAATCAGGGCACTCCAGATGGTTTCTCCAGCAGCCAAAAACCTTGCGAGTCTGGTCGTGGTGGTGGTGGTGTTGCCACAATGTTTCGTAAAGAGCTTTGTTTGGCAGCTAAAAGTTTTGGGAGCTATTCCTCATTTGAAGTACTTGTCTTACAGAGGAACTGGTCAAATAATGATAATAATGGCTCTCTAAAACAACCAAGCTTTTTATTAGGTAATGTCAATAGGCCGCCGGGTCTGTATACAGAAGTTTTACGTGAGTTGGTGACATTTTAATCAATCCTAGCAGTTTAAGTATTGATTGTTGGAGACTTTAATATTCATATTGATAGTGATGAGGATTCATTTGAAATATCTTTCGTTTCTATATTGGATACGTTTGGGTTTGTCCAACATGTGGCAGAACCCACACATTGTTGCAGCCATACATTGGATCTAGTTATTAGTCTTGGTGTTGATATTGAAAATGTATCTGTTTTTCCGTACAACCCGGTACTTTCTGATCACTTTCTTATTACGTTTGTAATTCAGTTGATGAATTCCAAGGTCCCAGAGCAGAAACAGTTTATGAGTCGTTCAATTAATCTAAGTATGATGCTAAAGTTTATTCAAGAGCTGCCAAATGTTTTACCTGAGGAAAGAATATTCAGTAGTATTACCTCAGTGGATGAAATGCTAGATATTTATAACAAAGCACTAAGTGGAACTCTAGATCTGGTAGCTCCTCTGAGAATGAAAACAATAAACCATAATAAATTCTCCCCGTGGTACACTGATTATAAACTCAAGCAGGAATGTCGTAAGCTGGAGCGCACATCCAAACTACAGGTTTTCCTTATTGGGTGGAAAGGGAGTGTTCATAATTATAAATGTGCGTTGGTAGCTGCTCACTCTGCATAGTTCTCCAAACTAATTGAGGAGAACAAAAACAACCCAAGATTTCTTTTTGATAAAGTAGCCAAAATAACCAAAACTCAAGGGATAGATAACCTGAGTCTGTATCATAGCAGCAAGGACTTCATGCAATTCTTCTATGAGAAGATTGAAGAAATTAGAATTGAGATAAGGGCGATCTGATCTGCAGAAGTTTGATCTGAACCTCCTCTGGAAAGTAATTCCAGAACTTTTCTCCTGTTAAGCTTAGTGAAATTGAACAACTTATATCTTCATCAAAATTGTCAACTTGTTTCCTTCCAATACCAACAAAGTTGGTGAAAGATATTAAGATATGTAAGTCCATATGTTCTTAAGAACTTTAGGCCAGTATCTAATTTGCCATTTTTGTCTAAAATATTGGAGAAATTATGTTGCGAGTCAATTTGTCTTAAATACTGGTTAGCCTCTCTTTTTATGTTTTTACTTTTCCTCATTTAGGGTCATGAACATACATGCAAAGTGTGGTCACACTGATGTGTTGTGGTATGTCTTTATATATGTCTTTCATGTTCAAAGCCACAAATAAATATATATATTTATATATTTTTAATGTATATAGTTGTTATGTGTCACGTGGTGTGTGGGGCACCAGAGCAGGGATGATCCCAAGCGCAGCTCCCGGCCAGACAAGGCGTCACAGCGAGGAGACTTAGCCATTGTCCAAACTAAACATAATATTTAATCACACATGGAAACAGGTACATGAAAACAAGAACAATGACTCCCAATGACAAAACCTTAGTGACAGGGTTATAAGGAAAATAAAAACCCAGTTGGAAGGTGCAGGGCTAATTAAATCAAAGAATGAACGAAACAGTGCACATGAGTTAGTGGAATGTTAATTGATCAATTAGTTGATTGAAAAAAGTGACGGAGTAAGGTGAACCATGACATTATGTCTCCCTATCACTACCCCATGAAGATAAAAATGAGCTTTCCCATGCTTCTTCTCAGTGCTGCAACATGGAAACAAGGTGGTAAAAATGAGCTTAAAAAGACAGCCCAAGAAGTCCTATCACAGATTTGGAACAGTGATACTGAAATAGATGAAGAGGTTTCAGAATGAGAGGACAGACGAAAATGTAGTTGAAGATCCAGATGCTGAATTTTCCTTGGATGAAGAGGATTCAAAGGATGAGTTTGCCATAGATTATAGTGCACCCCTAATTACAATGTCAGATGCAGGACCAACTGGAGTCATGTCTGTTTTGTTCTTATCTATAAATTTCAGGTTTGATAGTCTCCAATTTGTAGATCTTTGTGGATCAGTTCATATTCACCAGCACAGTCAACTCACCTCACTTTTCTAAAAACTTGCTAGTGTAATACTCAATTTTTCACAATCATATTTTGACCCTTGTAACTGAATTGTGTTATCGACTTCTGCAGTAATGGTTTATGGTTCCAGGTAACCAAACCCAGATGGCAATTTATAGCAATCACGTCGACCATTTTATAAACTAGGACATATATGTGGCAACTCTCAAACCAAAAATTTTTTTTTTTTGTTTTTGTTTTGTTTTGTTTTTTTGTTATGTTGTTACCAGAGTGGGTTTAATCTTTCGTCCAAGAATTTATTTTTATTTATTTATTTTTTTTTTTTAATTTAAACAACCAGCCATAGATAAAAATATAAAAAGTCAGTGTTTGTTTTCTCACAAATGAGAAAGTTGGTTTAGGTATAGTTCACATGCCTATAAACTACAGAGCAAGTGTTACTGAAGCAGGTAGAGTACATAACTGGACCTCACAACTAGCTCATGCAAAAAGGAAGTACGAAAAGCTAACAGAGCACAAAGATTTCCTCCTGCTTCCTTTGTCCCTTCTCAAGAAGGTGAGATAACCGCCCCCGCCCCTAGTCTAAGTGTGGTTTGTTTGTGAGGTGTGTGCAAAGCTGAAATTATTTTTTCCCTCAAATGAGCTAATAGTCGTCAATTTTATTCTTGCTAAAAGAGCTTCATTCTGGTCTTATTTATTTTAAGACCACACATCTCACTTTTTCCAAATTAAATGGACAGTTTCGGTGTTAATCTTTTGAATCCGAAATGCGTGATTAATATGTTTATGGATCAGGGTTTTCCTGCCTGGGTTATTGGGTGCCCCATGTGGAGCTGTGCTAGTGTTTGTTGACATCTCCTGTTTCTTCTAGAGGACTGCTCTCAGCATGTAATTGTTGACTGGTTAGTATTCCCAAACAAAATAATTGCATTATCTTCTCAGAGGACTGAGAAGCTCTCAACACACCAGATAAAGAATGTTTATAGTGTGAAGTGTTTATTCGACAGTATTCGATTATTAATTAGCTCTTGTTAATGACATCACCAAATTATACATTTTAAAAGAAGATGAAGGGTTGTCTTTCTTTGATTTAGAGTGATTCTAATATGAGCACTTCCTGACATACAACCTTTGGGAGATTCATGATGATTGATATAAAATGTATATTTTAGTCATTATTTTCACCCCAGTTGTGCTATGGCTGCCTGCTACTACTGCCCCCACAAGCAGTACAATTTTTGGGGATACACAAAGCAGTGTTGCAGTCTATATTTAAAAAATCAAATAATTTAATACTAAGTGCTGGATATCATGGTTAAGGAATGATTGTTTTATAAACCACAATAAGAATTGGCATTGTCTCTTTAAGAGGCTGTCTCACAGAATGCAATTGAGTTCTGCAGAGTGTGTCTGACATAAATACCTCTTCTTTTTAGGGAATAAAGCTTCATTTTTTGCATTTGCATTCATTTTTTGACTATTCCAAAGTCGCTGAGGCTACGCCATTATTGGAGTGTAGTTCCACTGATGGAAATCATACACCAGTGCCAACAATGAAAACCTTCTTTAAAAATATCTGGCTGGAGAGAAAGGTGGACTGGAAGAGATAGTGTTGGTGTTGTGATTATATGGGATTATATGGGATTTCCAAGTCAACCGTAGGTCTAATATGAAGATGATTACTGAAATGAACGGTCAGAATGCAGGAATCAAAAGAATCGAAGCCGTAATTACCATCACACTCATATCATAAACAAGATTCCTTTAATCAAATACATAATATAAACTTAAATAGGATTATTCAACCGTGGCCTTTAAGATAAATCAGAGGCTAATATTTTATTATGGAGGGTGGGAGTAGCTATTCGTTATGCATACTCTGCACAAGTTTGTCAGAAACAATGAGTGAGACAATTAGGGTGAGCCTGTCAGGTCACATATCATTGTTGCTGCATTTGCAACAGGAGCTAGCTTGTGTTTAGCACTGAGCTATATCTGACTTTTATGTGGGGGTTTTTTAGTTTGATTTAGAATTTTATATTTGTGTAAATTGTGAGAACCTCACACTGCCAAAAAAACGGCATACACCCTCTCCTTGTGTCTCCTTCTCCAGCCGCTCTGGAACTGGGCACGCTTCCGCGTGCTACAGTGGCATTCTACAAATGTAATTAAATTCTGTATTTTCACTATTCATTTGTACCTCTTGGATTCTTAACACCATGGCAGACGGAGGAAGAGAGAGAGACAGAGCATAGCACAGCAGAGCTTCCATTCTCTTGCTTGGGCCGATTGATTGTGAGAGTTGAGATTAATAATTTACTGCATGTGGATTGTCTTTTTCATTTGCTAGAGGAAATATAATGCCCCAGTGAACCACGCGCTTCCCCCAAACACCGGGATGAAAGGCGCTGTTCACATTTTAGAACTGGAAAGTCAAAAACCACCTGTGTTGCCTTGTAATTTAATTTAAATGTAATTCATTAAATTTATAACATATAGAGTTTATATTATTTATTTAGTGACAAATTGACAGGTTATTGAACATTTTTTCCAATACAATAAACCGAAAATTGGTTAAAAAATTTTTTTTAAATCAGTTCTTTAGCATTACAGTATCTTCTTGTCTCATGTCTTTCACCGTGTATTTTTGCAAGGTGGGATAAATAGGACGGCTGGTCGCTGTGGTCTTCCAGTTAAATATTGGTAAATTATGATATAGGCCCCTTATATAATGATTTATAACCCTTACCATTAAACTGTAATGAACATGCTTTGTCAAGCCCAACACAAGTCAATTCAAATAACTTTTTACAATCGCAACTTTTAGATTAATCCACAAAACATATCTCGTC
This sequence comes from Hiodon alosoides, assembly GCA_025775065.1. Classification (NCBI taxonomy): domain Eukaryota; kingdom Metazoa; phylum Chordata; class Actinopteri; order Hiodontiformes; family Hiodontidae; genus Hiodon; species Hiodon alosoides. The sequence goes on along the minus strand of JAOYSI010042912.1, from coordinate 10,440 downwards.
CATTTAAATGATTTAGTCATGGGGATTTTTTTAAGTCAAGTAATTTCCCAACATAAATAAACTTGCTTTAATCACATTTTAAATACGTAAAAAATGGCATGCACAGTATGTGCATTTCTTTGGAAGTATGTGCATTCCATTCTTTAAATGGAAATATGCTGTTAATAAAAGTCGTTCATTAATTCATCAGTTCTTTTATTTCCACAGAGAGGGCATGACCCTGTGCAATGGTGTAGATTTTTTTTTATTTTTGGGTGTAGATCTGAGCTTTGGCAAAGTTCCCCCTAATGCTTGTGGTGTTTCTTAGTTGCATAGCTGCGTTTCATTCGGTTCCTGAGAGGCCGCATGCTGCAGACCCATAAAATAATCTATTAGGGCCCGATGGTGTGACAGACATGGCTTGTGAATTAGCATCATGCATTGGAAGCGTAACAGCTAGGAAACGGTGCGCGGCGGAAATATGTCAGTGCAGAGGAGCTGCGAGCATGATGCATTCAGTTGTAAACATTGCTACAGTGTTGCAAGATTTGTTGATCTCATTTGAAATTCTGCGGTGGGGAGTTTAGATTGGCAATAACTGCTGTCTGTACATGAGTGCAAAGCAGCATAAAAAACTGCTTCATTATTCGGAAATCAATAATGATACATGTGAATAACTCGTGATGGATTTTATGATTAACTGGTGGTGTCACAGCAATATTCTTGTAGACATTTAACATTTTTCTCAATTAATAACAAACCATGATGCCCATGATTACCCAACAATGCATCGATGTAAAATATAGGAGACTTAAATGTATTGAAATCAGATGACAGTGGTTTGTTAAAAACAAAACAAACATGAATTAATTCTCAAACATTTTTTTTTTTAGCATTTGTGGCAGCATGTGCTTTCCCAACCCAGCAACTCTTTAACTGTTCATGTTTTCAGCTAAATATGGTGTATTAGGGACTCCTCTTGCCCCTTATTACCCCTTTCATGTGTTCTCCTCTCTCCTGTACACTGTGAGCTCACAACTGACATCAGTCAGTCCTTGGTGTTGAGCTTCTCCCTCAACCCCATAAATCAAAGGGAAAATCAGTGTCCCAATGGTGTCAAATCTCTGCTTATCTTTCTGTCCAACCTGAGCCCAAGACTCAATTGAAAACCTAATCAAGTAGAACGGACACCCTTATAAAACGTGCATTACATGGCTTTCAAATGTACACTATACAGCTATTTACTGTATACAACTGGATATTTAATCACAGTGGGTACTACAGTCTCTACAAAAGTGATGCAATTTCGCCACATTCAAAAACCCTGCTGTTCCACCGCTCCCAAGTTCAACCTGTTGTTTCGTTCGTGCTTTGTCAAGTGCCATTTGCCTCCGTAACGCTTAACACGGTTACGGTTCATTTCAAGAAGAAAAGATGTATAGGTGAGAGCTGCCCATGGGTATACACACTACACGTAGGTAACTTTTGTCGATACACACTAGTTAGTTGGGGGTCGTGCCACTGTTTTTGGTTAGTTTAGAATTACTGTTGTCTTAAATTAGATCAAGGACTATTTCTATTTGGTTCTTTCCTATGGTACCGTTTCCCCCCTTTTTCTCCTTAGTCAGTTGTATATAAATAAACCATCAATCAATCCATCAATTTATTTCTATAAAGCGCTTCTCACATGTTTCCATGTCACAAAGACGCTTTACATACAGAGAAATACAATATGTCCCAGTCCTGACCCCCAAAAAGCATGCCAGTGGCAACATTGGCAAGGAAAAACTCTCTAGGCTTGCAGGAAGAAACCTTGAGAGGAACCCGGCTTAATGGGGGAGCCCATCCACTAGGAACTGAATTAAATTAAATTAAACCCTCATCATTTTTATTAGCTGTCTTTGTCATATGTGCACACAGTTCTTCACCTCTATAATCTACCTGGTATAATTTATGTTATGTTTTCCCAGACTCCCCTAGACATTACAGCCAAGGATACGTAACATATTTACATTGGTCTTCTCTTGTATTTAATGAGCGTCTCCTGTGCAGACAAGCAGTCCAGTCGAGAGGGATATTCCTCATCTCCAATCGGTGCTGTACCACTCGTTTACTTATAATACCAAAATTTCATGGTGTCTGACACAAGAGCAGCCAGTCTAAAGAAAAATAAAATTAGCTTCAGGTGGTAACTTTTTATCTGTCTGTCATGAGTGGAAAGAGCCGGGAGGAGCACAGAGAGACCAGCAGGATCAAGCTTTACTTGTTTATACAAGAAGAGGACCAGGGCATTCCAATTTCTGGAGCAGTCTTATGGGAGATTGACGAGATATTCAACCAGTAGTCGCATGGGGTTACATAGTTCAAAGGCTCAACTGGCTGACTCAATCTATTTCAAATCCACAGTGGCATCATACAGCTGAGAGGGCTGAGAGAGAAAATGTGCACTGACACAGAAATGGGGGAGACTTTCTGCCACAGAACTGAACTGAAATGATCCAATTTGATCGAGTGACCTTTAATAAATTGTACAAATCTGATGAAGTTTTCTTAATTCTTGCCCATTTACTCACTGAGATATCAGCTGGTAAATGTCCTAAATATTGAATTAATACAATTTAAACTTAACTTTACCGTATAAGTCTAATCATAGTCATATACTGTAAAAAAAAAAAAAAACATTTATAGTCATACAGCCAATAGCTGTGGTGACACCAGTGTCATCTTCCGTCTGGCATTTGACCTTTATTTCCAGGTATATATCAGGAGTACCTTTTAATGTCAAATTTTGCCTTTCTGTATTCAGTTACAAACTTAGCCAACTCAAACCTCCATATGAGCCTGGCGTCCACACATAATGGGATGATTGGCATCCAAGCTTTGAGAAACTTGCGTCCCATTTTTAGGCCCGACCCTTAAACAGCCAGGGCCAGGAGCCTTATCTTCCCGAAACACCTGTGCCTTCAGCGTTGCAGAGTCTATGCCGTATGCATAGGCGCCAAGCAATTTGTTGTGCTCTTCTTTCTTTCTTTTTTGCCAGGATTACATATTTATTTGCTGTTGTGTTATTTGTGAATCCTTCTGACCAGTTTTGAGAAGGCAAAACCTTTTAATGCCAAGGATGACACATACTGGAAAGGTGGGTATCCCTCTAACTTCATCTGTTCAATAGTATTCCTATTAATCTAAATCAAGAGTAAAATAATAATACTAATAAAATAAATACAGAATTACATTTTAGAAAGAACTGATCATAGTTTGGATGTGGACTTCAACATGAGTGTTTTAAGAAGGACTAATAACATTGTAGAAAAATCAAGATGACATTTAAAATATCCCCCTGCCTCATTTATTTAACCAAATTAAAATTTTGAAAAGTGATGTTTATTTGCATTTGTTTATGCATAATTTTATATATTTTTTCATGACTTGTAAGTTCGGTCAGTTACGTGACCTTTGCTGCAATATGTTTTCAGATTGCTGTAGTGAAAAATCTCTTTTGAATCTTAGTGGTAGTGTATAAATGAGGCTCAGTGCCTTTAAATTGGAGTTGATGGTTCAGTAAGATCCCAACACCCTATAACTAGCAGTCTGAGTTACTTACAACAAATAATCGGCTGTTTAGGATTCCATCATTCCGCCAACAAGTCATAGCATCCTTCTGCAGGAAGTTGGAGACAACATTGAAGATCAATGCAGCCCTCTGTTGGGACATTTAAGCATCTATACTGTAAGCATGTGTTTCCCTCGTTTGTCATCATAAGGCTTTTCCCAAAATGCTGTGTTGAAACGATCCTGTCCTTAAAAGAACCTTGTGCCATGCGTCTGTCTCAAGAACACGTGCAGGAGAGGTCCGGGCACGCCCACCAGCACCCACTGTCCTGACCCTGCGGTTCTATCTCCTGGATCACGGGTTTCTCTTGGTCACCGACCATGCTCCCCTCCAGTGGCTGCACCGGATGAAGGACACCAATTCTCGGATCACCCCATGGTATCTCGCCCTGCAGCCTTTTCGGGACCGGGTGGTTCACCGGCCCGGGGCTCAGAACGCCGCGGCCGACTTCCTCTCCCGGCTGGGGGAGGGGGGGCTGTGTGCCGAATGAGCCCTTGGATCGTTCTGGGGGGGAGCTGTGTGCCACGCGTCCGTCTCAAGAACACATGCAGGAGAGGTCCGGGTACGCCCACCAGCTCCGGCTGAGGATTTCGGTAATTATGAACACAATTTAACAGCCTGCGATCCCTCAGCAGGTGCTGGAACTTTGGAGAGGAGCCGGGCGAGGAAAGGATGGCAAAACCACAGGCTAACAGACGAGCGAACGGACCAGAAGAGAGAGAAGAAGTCGGCGCCGAGAAAGGGGGAATGCCGACAGCGTCTTCGGAATTTAAGTTTATCTGCGGGTTTCTGTTAGCTTGTTATTTTAGTTTGTTTTGTTTGGGGTGAACCCGTGAGGGGGATCCCTGAAGAGCGTTTTTGGTTTGTTTAAAAGGGAAATAAAGGACCGGCAAGAAAGCCGGAGAACCCGGAAGTGTTGTTTTCCGATTATTTCCAAGATAAGCACGTCGGCGTGCTACAAACCTCCAACAAGCAATATCTCAGATGTAGTTATTGCTTACTTGTTCCTACACCTGCCCCATCTTCAGCCATCACAGACATTTTTTTGCAAGAAATTCCTTCACAGCACTTGAAATGTGGCTCTTCTTTAAAAACCTCTTGTAAGTTGTTTTGTAGTTCAAAGAAAATTTGAACTAATCTGCAGAATGAAGGTGAAGAATTGTCCTATTTGTATTCTTACAAACTGCAAATCAATAACAAACACTGAAAATTGTAGCCCAAAAGTTAACCACGTTGCATTATTTCACTGTCATCCGAAACTCTGAAATGGAGTGGTTGCTGTCTTTTCTTAACATGTATTTGTGACATTTGGCAGTTTATTTCTTTAATCACTAGTAGCTTGTGCTTTGGTGAATTAGTGAGAACTTTGGTGATTAAGCGAAAACTTTACTGAGTAATCGCATTATCTGATGATCGTGCAATGGAGTGAACCTGCAGTGAATAGAGAATGTAGCCACGACTGGAGTAGAAGGCCTCATGTTAATTATCTGTGGTCCCCTTAACAAATGAGAAGTGTTAAACTGGTCAAATACTTCTTCAGTGAATAGATTAAGCAGCAAACCTGTTTAACTATCAGCTCCTTGCATTGTTCTCTTAAATGATTCAAATGACTACGCAACACAATTTCCTAAAGATTAGATTAAAGGATTGATTGCTTTGATAAAATAACATTTGTCAACCAGATTAACAGAAGTGATAATCAATCAAACAATCAATTAAAGTATATACACAGCTATGGCATTGATTAGCAAGCACTCAATAGTGGAGGATTGCCAGTGCTACCAACGAATTAATGAATTCTGAACATTTTCCATTGTGTTTGCTCATTTTTATTTGTTCTTTCATTAGACCTAGGGCTGCTATTTCAGAAATTGTGTGGTTACAGTGCTCCACTTTTATGAAAAAATAACACTGGCCAGTTGGAAGCATGCACTTTCGGCTCTCGCAATAAACTGTTGATAGTGATTAAAGTTGTCTGGAGTAGGCTGTGATTTACCCTGGGAAAGCATTAATCTTTTGGGTTCCTGCCCTCTTCCTAAAGAGCTATGATCAAAGAGCAGCAGTGCTCAAAAACGGTGAAGGACTTTTGAGGGCGGTGGGGGGGGGGGGGTTGTGCTACGAGGCAAGGTACTCCAGATGGAAAGTTCAGGTCTGCTAGTTACACAGAAATGTCAAACTGTAAAAAAAGGTTAAATAAACCATCAATCATACATAGCTTTGGCTCCAAAAATAGTCAGGAGGCTACGGAAATTGGACTTCTCTAGTGAACAGGAGGCAATTACTGCTCCCTAGCATAAATAACCACTTTTTAAAAGTATATTGAGGACCAGCAAAACCAGTTAAATCCCAGGACAGGAAGGTGTGTTCCAGTAATTTGGGACTAAGAGAAGCTGCTACATCCTTAAGGTTTGAAGGTACAAATATGTGCGTCATTGTTTAAAATTCATTATACAGTGGAGCAGACATTCTTGCTGTCAACAGCAATTTCTGTAGAGTTTTAAAAGAAGGATTACACAGCTGGCTAAGAGCTAAGAGAATGGTCCTTAAGACATAGGCCAGCTTCGGTCCGAAACAGAAGTTGGCTGTAGTTACAATGTTTCTACAACTGTTCATTTTTATTTTGACCTTCTCTTTGGTATTGCATCTGCGGCGGTTAAAATTTAATTTCTATCCATTATAAATATGGAATGTTAGAATAATGCATGGGTTTTAATCACTTAAGTTCACCAATGGATTCAAAGAAGATGAAGATTTTTAGTCACAAGCAGTTTTATTTATTTATTTTGAAATATATTAATCTATATTAAATTTAGGTCAATTTAAAAATATTATTTTGTTTTGGAAAATAAGTTTTCATCTAAGCAGAAAACCTATAGGTTTGGGTTATTTATATGGAAAATGTGTGGCAGTGTGAAATCACTGATTATTTATGTTTCTTTAGAAACAAATGAAATACCAAAGCTGCATGGATTCAACCCCAGAATATCCATTACTTAAACCTAAAACTTAATACTTTAGACCACCAGGATTAAATCATAGGTAAGAGGGAATCTACTATTGTCACTACCTTTGACCTTTTGTTTTTTAGTGCCAGTTTATATCGTATTAACTACACCTAGATGAATCCTGGTACCTGTACCAGGTGGTTTGGGGGGTTAGTTATGTCTATGAGTAAAATAAGTGGTGTTTCTATTCATTTAGGTACAAAACATTTCCATACTTTAGGTTCTCACCATAAACTTACTCTGATAAATAAATTATTTGATAAATATTGGCAAACCTATTAGGAATACAGTGTCCCATTGTTACTGAGTTTATTGTTTGATTTACCATCCCTATGAAAGATTTTATGACACAAACTGCTCACCTGAACTAGCTTTGTCGATAAAACATTTTACCTTGACTTTTGAAAACTGTAATTCTGTTTATATTAGAACTGCCTGCTTAGGTTGAAATAAAAGGGGATCTTTTTGCAGTAATTTATGATATGGAAATTAAATACTGAGGTAGTGCCATTTACTTAAATTTTTTTGCCAGTATTAAGATCTAATATTAGATGATCTTTGTGGTTCTCCCAAAGAGGTATAAAATTACTTAAAAGCGGCCCTAGTTGCTTTTATCATGAGCCGAGAGAACAATGAAAAAGAACTGACGTAAGCATGACTGTCCCTAAGCTGAGAAAAGTCTCAGTAAAAATTAGCTTTGATGGGCTACTGTGGATGCCAATAAAAAGTCAAACCTATATTAAACAGGAAAAATAGAATGTTCAGGATTCTCAGAATGTTCAAGATACCATTCTCAGTCTGAAACTGAGATGAATGGTTTAGAATGAAAAATTTCAGTAAATATTTAATGAAGGGTCACTAAATGGTATTTGTACTTCTAAATTGGATATATTAATAGTGCCACAATTATTATTGTGCAAGGCTAGCATTGCACATCTATTCACACTTTCTTTCCTGTGATACGCATTTACTTAGGTAAATGTACTTAAACAGCATTGAGCCACTTTTCACTTCTAACCTCCTCCATTTATACTTTTCGGTCCTATAATATTCTAGAATACTTCATTGGTTCATTACTTAAAGGCTTCAAAGTTGTAAAAAGAAAAGTAATGCTAGCTAATGATTTTTCTCTCATTTTAGACAGACATTTTTAATCGTACCTTGTACAGTTACGATGACACACAACTTTAAAACCATCCATGGAAGCTAGAAGGCTATTTAAGGAGTCGCCTTCACACTATTTTGGCTCGGACAAGCAATTCATCTTTTCTGATTCCATCATGGTTTTTGAGCTTGGGGATTTCAGTCCCTATGCTTTTTCCAAATGATTATTCCTATTATTCTAATTATTATTCCATCATTTTATTTTACTTATTTTACTAAACTATACATATATGAATTAAATAAGAGAGTATTTTAGATTTTCTGGGGATAGGTCAAAACAACTGCCCTAAAATATTATGTTATTTTTTTCTTGGAAGTCAATGGAAGAACTTTGTTGAGATCTATTAGTTTAATTTATGAGTTGTCTAGTGGTGGTTAAAATATAAGTTCAGGTTTCTACGTCTGTAAGAAGAAAGTGGTCTTAGTTTTGAACTAATTTATCAGACAACACCCATGCCACAGTCACCGGGGTCCTACCTCTGAAGACTTGGCTAGTGCCCTTCTTGTCCATTACAGTGTTGACCATGCCTGGATTCTGAAAAAAGCTCTAGCTGGTGAACAAACAGCTAGACTGCAATGACACCCTCAAGAAAAATCCTCAACATGCCCCTCAACATTTTCCAGGTGAGATAAGCTGCCAAGTCTCTCAAAGACCGCCACCCTCCTTTTCCTTCTAAGAAAAAACAGTGGCAAATGGAATTTACTGCAGCTTCATGGATCCTCCCATTGGGTCTTTTAATAATTGTGCCCCAGGCAAGCATAGTTCAACCACATGGTTCCTCAATGCATGATGAACCAACACCGCAAGATTACAGGGACTCACCTGGTGGAAACAACCCTCCCACTTTGCTGTACATCTTGGAGAGGTCACAATAGAGAGATTTGGCATAGATGCTTGAAATACCCATAAAGTGATGGTTAATATTTCTATTTCAGGGAACCTGGGGTTATGATAATAACAATATAATTAAAGTATATTGGTAATTGGCTCTCAAAATGTTAAACAATCAGAGCAGATAGCATTGATAGATGTGGAAGACGGATTTGATCAATCAGTGTCACTAGGCAATGGAAGCAAGCAAATGTAGGCCAGGGTTGTATTAAGATCAAAGTTCATGCACCATGCAGGCTGCCAGCAACTGAGTTAAGCAAGGCTCTCACCGTCTATCCTACTATAGTGCCCTCCGGCATTATGAACAAAATAGGAGGTGAAAAGGATAACCTTTAATTGAGTTAAAATAGTGCAAAGAAAAAAATACCTTTCATTATGAAATTATTAAAAAGGTGTATTATTATTATTTAACATAACAAGTTAGATTCCTCTCATGTTGAGTGGAAGATCAAGCTGATAAATAATGACTGCCTAAAAATAAATTTTTACTGACTTTTTTTTTCATATTTACGTAGGGTGACAAAAATCCGATAGAGCATCATAAATGCTTGGCTGTAGTTAGAAAACATTATTTTACGACATAACATTTTTTTGGATTCCCTTCCTTCTCTCAAGCATGAATTCCAATTTAATCAGATGTGCTATTAACCAACATTAGTATCATTAGCCAACACTGTCAAGTTTGGGCTTACACGAGGCACTGTGGCACCTGAGACATTGCTTGACCATGACTTTTTTGAGACTCAGTATCTTACAGGTCTTACCATAGAACACACTACCGGAGCTCTGTGCAGTCACCCCACATTATCCACTATACAATTTCACTAAAACCATGTCTGCACAGTACTCTACTGGTCCCAGACGGAGTACCAAGTCCATCCTCCAGGGCCAGTGGAGGGGGAGGAGTGGTGGAAGCCACAGTAGCATAGTCGGGAGAGGGGTAGGGGCCCAGGACCACCAGCTTGAGCAGGGAGATGTGGGACATGGGAGAAATCCGCTATTGGGGCAGCTACAGCGGGTGATAGGAAACAGGTCCACCGCTGGGATGTCCAATGGCACACCGTACCATGGATACAATGGGGGCTAAAGCCCTAAAACACACTGGAAGGGAGTGGGACCTGTAGTGGAGCTGATCGGAGAGTTCTGTGCACATTCCGCACATGACAGATAACCAGTCCCCCTGGTTAGAACCACAGTAAGTTCGGAGGAACCTGCCAACCTCCAGATCAAGGCACTCTGTCTGTCCATTGAACTGGGGGTGGTAATGACAAGACAGGCTAATCAAAATGTTCAAGGCATTGAAGAAGGCGAACCAAACGTGTTAGGTTAATTGTGGGCCTTGCTGTGGAAATTATTATGTTTGATTTCTGTCTCTTTCATAACGTACATTAAATGCAATAATACACTGTTGGATTGTATCTGCTAGCGAGGTTTGACACCTTTGTCAAGGCCTCATTAAGCTGTAGACTAGCAGCCTGATGAGCTACTAGCGAGCTATGGGAGTCTCAAGATAAGGTGTTCCCTTGGAACTTTTTAGATTTCTCGACTCCCATCTGTCTGGCATTTCAGGCCCCATCCGGGGAAAAGGTTGAACTGAGCTCTCTCCTCCGGGAGAGGGGGGCTGAGGAAGGTCAATGCAAAGAAGGTTCTGTACTTTTCCTTTGTATTATGACGTGTTTTGTATGTGAATAAGAATGGCGTGAGCCCCAGGATGGGGGCTCTCTCTTGCTCTCACTCGTGAGGTGGAGAGACCCTGTCGTGCCGGCCGACAATAAAACAGTGATTTA
>JAOYSI010042901.1:0-27751 GCA_025775065.1 Hiodon alosoides | reverse complement strand
GAGAGAGAGAGAGAGAGAGAGAGAGAGAGAGAGAGAGAGAGAGAGAGAGAGAGAGAGAGAGAGAGAGAGAGCTGCTGCTGCAGGACAGGGGGCATAGCCTTTGAGACACATGGCACATGTGCCGGTGCTTTGGGAAAGGCAGACAAACAGCATGAAGGCTCTAATAAACACATGGCTGTTGATTATCTGTGCTGGTCTAAATATTATTTTTGGTTGTCATTATTCACATCCCTTCCAGTGTTTAGCAATGTGACAGGGTCGAGAGCTGCTGTGCTGCTACTACTTCACAGGCCGTACCCTTTGTGCTCTTGCCTCAAACGGACTCTACGGTACCTGTCCGGGGCAAAGGGACTCAAAGGTTACTTAACAGCACCAATAGCATCGAAAAAGTGAAACAAAAGCCCATACAATTTTTTTTATTTTATGTCATCACATAAGCTGAGTTTCCCCCAACGTTTCCATCCCATTCCCTCCTTAGGTGACAGACAGGGATTTTTACAAACAGGAGGGGAAGCACTTTGGTGCGAAAGACGCAGCTCTTACAGCACCTAAGGCCTGTCTGAGTAACCTGGGGGGATTTATGAACCCGGGGGGAGCAGGGGAGTGAACGAGACAGGACAGACAATGCGTCAGGACATGAGCAACCTTCTGCTCAGGGTCAGCCGCCAAAGAACCCATCCGTCATCCAAAATCATTGCATTGTCAGCACCAGTGAAAGCAGTGATCTGATCAAGGTAATAAAGAAAGGCCGTAGATGCCTCGTGACCTCATCCCACGGCGATAACTCTGAGGTGTTATCACTGTATGACAGGGGGCCACTAGACAGAAGAAACTGCAACTCAAACCAGCTGGCTATGATGAAATGGTTCAGATTTAACACTGAAAAACACAAAAAATATTCCATCCAGATATAAATCTGGTGAGACATTAAGTGTAACACAACCATCTTTACAATTTTTCTACTTGTTGTTAGTTTTCTCTACAAAACATGATGGAGCATTGTATATCTCAAGTGCAGGGTATCACTTTCATTTACAAAAACATCAAATATATATTAATACAATAATGGAATAAACAACCATAAATGTGTTTACTCCCCAATTTTAGAATAGAAATGGTCCTGATGCACCTCAGCTTATGGCCACCACACACGGGGAGACTGAGGAAGTACAACCACTCCTCCCACTCAGTCACCTCTGTGTCATCTATCTCTTTTACACTTGCAAGTTACAGTCTGCATGAGAGGCTCAGTGCTGACTGGATGAGAGGCACCTGCCTTTCAACAGTTACCATCCGACAGGCTATTTTTTGAGTAGAAGAGATAAGATATCCACAGCAACAAGAAAATGCTATTAAATGCAATGTTATTGACTGTGACTAGCGGGTTTGTCAAAGTTTGGATTTGGACCCAGCCCAGGTCAAATCGCTAGTGATATAATGGCCTCTTCAAGCAGGAAAACAAAAACAAAACTAGATGCCGGTAAGTCACCCATTAGGTAATGTCTTAAAAGCCACATTGCTCTTCAAGGGGCAAAGGGCAACTTCAGGGCAAAGAACAGCTCATTTTCTGCTTGTTTTATCTCCATGGCAGTTCTACAGGGTGATTCGAATACTGGGCTGTTTTTACTCTGTCCTTATCTTTCCCCACGGAGCATTCTGCCCCTGTTAGGCTAGCACTGAAAACAGTGCTTAATTTATAGTTGTGCAGTAAACTGTTTTTCCTCCTCCAAGATCCAAACCATTGTGTCTGCTACAGCTGTAAACACAAAAGACAGCCACACTGATGAAAGACACACTGTAAACTTTGTGATACAAACCTGCAATCCATTTAATAATATTTGATAACTACTACCCTCTGTTGTGTACCTTTGAATGGTAACTTTGTAGAAATGCCAACTAGAGTCATATTTTTAGAATAATAAGCTGATATTCATAATTATGACTAAAAAAAATATTACAGCAATCGTGTTGCACACTTTGTGCAGAAATACGAAGCATTTTAGTATTTGGGTAAAAAGTGTACACTGTCTTTGCTGAAGTTACTACATACCCAAGTCTAAACTTATTACATACCTGGAACTTGACAGAAGGTTTTTTCCCCATATCTCCATGCTACTGACACCTGAATAACACAAGGTGTTCTCACAGCCTCTCCATTATTTACTTAGTTACTTATGAGTGGAGATAAATTCATTCGAGTTGACCTACTGAATAAATCTAGATTCTGTCGGCTTTTCTCCACTTGATCCGAGTACCAGAGTCATTGGCATTTGTCTTTTATAACCATAAAAAAGTAATAAAAAAGAAAAGAATATCAACATTATGATGTTATAAAAGGATCAGCACTAATTTCTCTTTCAATCCAGGAGAAAAAGTTGGATGTGCTGCACATGTTTTATTAGAGATAACCTGTGGTAGCTCTTATACACTTCTGCATTTTAAATGTAAATGTAATTAATACGGGGCACTGACACTTTTAGATTTGTTACAGATTGTGAGCAAAGACATTTTAGTTTTGTAGCTCATTGGGGGCAGAGCAACTTTCAGATTTGTAACGCTTTGTGTAAGCATCACAATTTCTCAAAGGCTCACTTCCCAAAACATACCATCCACGGAAAGATATATTCCTATTCAAAGGTTTGGACATGAACACAAAAGTATTTGTGCATGCGCGTGCTCACATTCACACTTGGGCAGACATATACACACATAAAAAACAGATACTAATATATATAAACACAGTCCTGGTTATGAAATGACTTCCTCTTCCATAACTCTTCACATTACAAACAGAATGACAAAATCCCCCGAAGAGAGCAACATTCCATTTGTAACTCACAGGGGAAACAAGGCCACATCCCTTTATTGGAGAAGTCCTACAGGGATGAGGTAGAGAAATCGTGGCTGTAACCACAGTAACAGTCTGAGCTGCTCACTGCGAACCATGGAGAAACGTTCACAATATGGAAAGGAACCAGCAAGAACAAAACAAAACCTTCACATGAATGAAGGGTCTTTTCAAGGTTTCTACAAGTATTTGTGGGTGAGACACATGCCAAAAAAGAAAAAGCCTGGCTCAGACAGTGTTTTATAATTTAAAAAGTTCCTCAAGGACATAATTGTCTTATGGAGCCAAATACACTTTCTCCTTCGGTCATGGCAACCTGGCGCCTGTTTTGTGTTTCTTTGACATTTTCGCTGGTAGGAAAGGGTTGTGATTACAAAAACCCTGCTGGGAAAAAACTGGTTAATTTTTGCCCACTCTGTTTGTACTGTTTTAGCCACAACAAACATGTCCAGTGTACAAAACTCACACTTGCATCTGATGCTTCAAAAGCTAGGCTCACAATCTGGACGGGTTTTAATTTAACACTCCAGAATCTCTGACTTTAAGATCCCAATTCATTGAGACCCCAAGCCTTCTCTTGTGCTTGCAGACTGAAGACTGAAACATGTTCTTGGGTGAGGCTATCACAGAGCCAGGAAAACTGAATTGAAAAAGCTGGTTTGTGACACGCACTGTGAAATTAACTTCCAAACTTCCCCCTTTCAAGGAGAATTCATCCCTTACACTACAAAAAACAGTTTGAATAACTCATTTACAATTTCCCACAGGCTTTGAAGTCCCCTTTTTTAAGTGGCTGCCTGACCTTGTAATGAATTCATGTTGCAGATACTGAGTAGTGGCTTTGATCCTGTCTAGATGCTGTGCCCTGATTTCCTGGTAATTACAACGTTTAGAGTAGCTCGACCAAAAGGAAAACAAACAATACGAGGGCTTTGTCCCAGCCTTTATGGCAATCTGAAGCCAACGAAGAATGGCAACAACTCCTCCCCAGCTCCCCTTTTCAGTTTGTTCGCCCAACAGCTGAAAGGTTGCTCAGCTCCCGCCTTCTACTTCTGGTCTTGAGTGACAGACGATAGCAATAAACGTCCATCCAGGGTGGCTCCTGAAGATGCAGCTCTCCGTTCTGAGGTCCACTTCTCGAAGGCTGTGGTCCTTGGTAAAAACAATTAATTAAATTATTAAGTAAATTATTGCTCTGGAGTTCCCCCCCCACGGCTACTTTTGAAGTCAGTTTTTAAAAACAGTTAACAGCATTCGTTATTCCTATCTAAAGAATCAAACTTCCTGCAGACATTCAACCTCTTCCTCTCTCAAGTCTCCCACTGTCATTCTAACTAGGCCTGGAAGCCCATCTAAACAGCATTTCCAGTCTGGGTTGGCTATACAAAAAACAGTCACTGTCACGTGGTGCGGATGCAACAAAGGAACCTAAGTGCAACTTCAAATAATAAACATGTATGTAAGTGTTAACCAAACTCCAGAACCAGAACCAGAACCAGAACCAGAACCAGAACCAGAACCAGAACCAGAACCAGAACCAGAACCAGAACCAGAACCACAAAAACAAGAACTCACCCCGACTGAGGAGAAGTGCAGGATTTAGATAGAAAGCAGAAAACCAAGTGGGGAGGTGCTGGGCAAATGAAAACGGAAGTGAGCAAAACAGTGCACATGGGTCTGTGGAATGTTAATTGGATAATTGACAAGAGCTAGAAGTTGACAGAAAACAAAAAGTGAGGGCAAACAGTGACAGTCACTGATAGAAGAAAACACAAGGCAACTTGATAACTGTACTATCATACTTAATCATAGAATCATAGAATAGAATCCAATGAGCAATTTCCATACATAAAGGAGACAGTAGTTTTACAGAAGGAGACAGATAGGAACTTTCATAAACCACAGCTGTGTCATCAGATGGTGGAAACCTAACATATCCTAATTTTTTATCACGTCAAATTGATTCAATACAAGAATTATTTGTTAATGTTAGGCTATATCAAAAACTAGAGTTGTTTTTAGAGATTTAAAGTTAAATGTTGCAGACTGTGAGCCTCTTCATCACCACTCTAGCTAGTAGCTTGTATCCACCCAAACCATCAAAGGAGGACACAGGACAAGGCAATTTGCAAGACAAAGCTTATTTGATAAATAATCAGATTTGTTTACAACACAAGAGTTAACCCTGTACTTCTTCCCCTTCTCAACCTTCCTCCCACCTCGAGCATTCTAACGTTATTTAATACATGCTATAGCATGTGGCTAGGAGCCATACCCTCAAGCCCTTAGGGACACCCAGGGTTGCCTGACGGACAGCCAAGCTGTCATAATGTTATTTTACAGACCATTCAGTAATATGCACTTAGTCTGGGACCAAATCAAAACTTTTGGCACATTTCACTGTATTTAATAGTGTTTTTTCCCCTTTTTTCCCCTACTCATTAAAAAAAAAAAAAATAAAAACAATTTCATACAGTTATCTATAGTGTGATTAGTGGGTTGCCAAAACTTTGATTTGGTCCAAGCCTTCATCTTTAATGATGCATTTTTCATCAGGCTTCATAACAGATGTTTTTAGTAATTTATAGTGTGTAAGTACTCAGCTTAGAAAAATGCCTTAATGTTTTATTTAGAATGTTTAACACCAGAAGCTTCCTTGTCTGTACAACTCGGCATTTAGTGGAGCAAATAAGGTCAAATACATTCCTCAAGAGATCCTTCTGCCCCTGCGTGTTCACAAGTCAATCCTCAACCACTGTACTGCGCTCCTGTCAACCGCCAATGAAGGGAACACAATGATCAGCAATTTGAAACATGAAGTGTGATTATGCATCTGTCTGTTGAGCTCCGTGATCAGCTCTGTGCTATAATGGAAATGCATTGCAACCTTGCTCCACATTGGATCAATCCCAGCGTGGCCGGCTATTGTCCTTGCGTAATGGTCTTCCTTGGCAGCAGCCCCAGCTGTTTGTTTACTTGCAAAACATGAGAGCTCTGGGAGTTTTTCTGGACTATGGGAACATGGTGACCTGGATTGGAATAGGTTTTGGACGAAATCTATGGGGAGAGCTGAAACGCATTAGGAGGGAATCTGTGTCCTTGTGTGTAAAATTAGATAACTTTTGATCTTTTATCTTTTTTTATCTTGATTTTCAATATAATTAAGATTGGTCTATTATTACAATATAGAGAACAGTAAAGTACCGCCACTTGTTTGTAAATTATATACTGATAGCAGTTTCTATATGATCATTTCTGCAGTTAGTACCGTGGGTTACTATTATTAGTAACTTCCATTGATAAGAACTATGCAACAACCCCAGGCTTGACTGCTTGTTATCCATGTTTTCCAGGAGAGTATGGCAAATGTATACAGCAATCGAGCTTCTCCGTTGGAACGAAAACCAGCTGACACAATGTGCCGCCAGGAACATTGTGCCTGCTGGTTGTCAAACACTGGTATATAGAATAGGATATTGTGTACCAGTATTTACTTGAGCACTGAGCATATATTTTGTAATGCTATGCTGGTCAACCGTTGCTTGACGTAATGTAAAACGTAACCTTTAGGGACATACATCTTTATAAATGCTGTTACATAATGGATTATTGCTAAGATAATGTTTAGGGCGTGGGTCTAGTGACACACAGTTAAACAGAGAAAACTGTCAGAATGGCTGGCAGTTAGCTCTGGGTTTTTTTAATAGAATTGCCCCAAGGTTCCTATAAAATATAAATGTGTTCAGAAAGTCTGCCCTGTGGTTTTCCCTTTTAGCAACATCGGCCTGGTGTCTTGTTATTTAAGGTATTGTGGAGGCTTATGATGTCATCCACAACTTAGCTGAGTTTTTGCTTTATAGTACTTATGCTTGAGAATAGAACCTGCACCCGAAAGACAGAAATAAAAGTTTCACTACAGACAAACCAAGTGTTCTGAGAGCTGCAAGAGCTAATGTTCACATGCTGTGCTCAGGCTACTCTTTCAGTTCCAAACTATTCTCTAAAGACAGTTTTACCATCTGAGTGACCTTGATCATTTCATTTGCAACAACGTTTAGCAAAATCTTAAAATGTAATCTGCTGTATTTTTGGAAATTCAGTCATTCTGGGAATATTTTTTTGCAGTCCATTGGTATGACAAGTATTAACCTTTTTTGTTTCATAATGATACAGAGAGTATTGGACACAAACAAACTAAATTAACTCCTGAATTAAATAAATACAAATAATTACTTGTGCCAGTGTTATGATGTCTAAATGGCTATTTCGGTGAGGTAACTCTCGTACAGAATGAAAAAAAAAGTAATTATCCTGAAAAGCTTCCGATTCACATTCCTAATTATATTGACAAGCAAACACTGCCGAAAGAATAATATAATAAAAACACTGCTGTATTACACGGTGGTTGTGGCTTACCCTCTTTATAATCTGAGCCTTTAATTAGTCAAACCAAGGCTATGAGTTACAATGCTTTGTGTTTAACGGAGTTCATTTGATATTGATAGGGCTGGGGGAGTCAAGTTCGAGCAACAGAATCCTTTTTCAGAATAATGCAGTAGCAGGCACCACACATTTTGGGGGGTGGAATGCTGACAGACACCTTGTTTAAGACCGATTCAATCTGGCATAGTGACTACGCGTGTCAGTGTTCCCTGCTCCTTTGTGGTGGTGGTATTCCTCTCTTGTCTACATGTAAACCATACTGCTTATCCATACCAGGGATGGAAATAGTTTGGAATCGCATCGCAATTAATGATGCAAAATCTTTTTATGCTTATCTGTATTTGCGTGTCTGAAAAAAAAAAGGTTTTGATACGCAGTTTTGATTCGCAGACTGATATTCCAACAACAACAATACAATACCTGAGCATGCAGTTAACATTTTTGCTAGTGCAGTCTACTTAATTAAACTTGATCTGGAGCGTGGTGGCTGCATACCACTAATCTCAAAATGTCTTTTAGCATCTGTAAAACAGGCTAATGGCTCAATTGTCTTACATAACTATTAGAAGTACGAATTAGCAAAGGACAAAGGATTAAACCATATCTAGTTCATGCCATATCTTCTGGAATTTATAACTCACTTAGGGGGCTGGTGAGTTAATCCAATGTGTATAACAAGATAATCCATGAAGAAAAAAAATACTACTGTGCAAATACTAAGACCTAACATTGAGTTGTAAAACCCCATCTGTCCCTTGTTTGTTGTCCTATTGGTAGAAGGAGTCAGGAACAAGATAAGATTTGTTTCCACAGATCAGCAGTGTTTCTGTAACATGAGCGTTCAGTACTTGAGGTAAAACAAACCCAAGCTCAGCTCTCCAGAAAGTACAGAAGAATGAGTCCTACCAAGAACAACAAAACCAATGGTTAGAATAACATGGGCTTGCATTTCATCATGGAGTGCACAACTCAAAACCTATTGAACAGCCTAGTGTTTTTCTAACACTGGGGGCACAAAACCTGGTGAAGGTGGTTATCTTGCAGGAATTTCTGTAGTTAATTCATTAGTGCAGTGAAAAATATTTAGTTTTTTCCAGGATAGCAGAAATAAATACAGCAGGAAATTGAACAAACAAACAAAAAATATATATTCATGTTCACATAGCAATGAGCCTCCTGATAATTGCAGCCCTCGTTAGTTATGAATTGACTGCAAATTATTAAGGTGCTTAGTACATTTCAGACATGAAGCTTATGGTAACATGATGCAATTATCCATAGAATTGGGGAAAGCGAGAAAAGGTTAATGGCAAATTTAAAACATAATTTTATTCAGACCATTTTCAGATATTACCGAAGAGCTGTTCAAGGGCATAAAGCATGGGGTAAAGCATACACCATCTTTTTTGGCTTATTTTCCAGAATGGTCAAAGGTGTTTTGTGAAAAAAAAGACATTTTTATTGGCGTTAATCTTGTTCAGCACCTGACACAGGGCTCATGGCCCATAAGAAACGTAATGAACACAGAGTCATGACTTGGTAATTCCCGGTTAAATCAGTAACTCTGTGTCCATGTCAAGGTTAAAGGCTAGCCTTGAAATGTCTTGTTTCTTCCAATTTTTTAACAAAACGATATAAATTGTACCACAAATAATTAGCCTTCAGTTCCAAACACATTCTATTTTTGACTGGCAGCCACTGATGCCGTGTAAAGGGATTCAAGGCAAATGGCAAGAATAGAATGGGGCCTGAAGTAAAAAAAAACACATGCAAGTTATGATTTTAAATCCAAATCTGAAACAAAGCTAGTTAAGTTCTTTGTATTATAACTGACAGACACACGTTTTAGCTGTTTTAGTTTTTATTCTCAGATCAGGGTCAAAATTATAATTGAACTGCCATCCAAGATTTGTCAAGATGCTGCTGCTTACTGGTGAAGTGGTGCAGTGAGAGGTACTATGATTCACTAGGTTCAGAACGTTATTTTCCTCATTTTTGATTCAGTGTAAAAACTCTGTGGTTTTACCGATGTGCCAGGATGCATCAAGGAACACACCACAGTTTAACCCAATTATATTGCAGTCTAAGAGAAAGACCAGTACCAAACCATGGTTGACAGTCCACTTAGACTGACGCCATAAGACCAGGTTCCTAAATTAAGATAAAATAAAGTCTGATTTAGGTATATATATATACTTTAAGATACAATTACATTTTTTATTTTGGAGATGAATATATTAGAAATGAAATGAAATATTATCGAAAAATACTTAATGATTAATAGGGGAGAACAGGGGAAGTTGTCACAGGGGTAAGTTGTCATACTCTCCATTACTCCACCAAAAGAGGTGCTATATCAAAAATCAAATACCTAGTTTGTGTGACAACATGTTCTAGGGTTAATTTCCTGTTCACATCTGGTCAAAGTCACTCTATTCTGAGGTAAGCACAATTTTCTTATTTTTCACCTTTAAAAGTAAAAAAATGACACTTTACATTTTATGTAATAAAACTTTGTTAGGCATGAATGTTCAAAATTATATTTTTGTACTGAGTAGAGGAAATATTAAAGTGTCTTTTGATACTTTAGCTGCAGTCCTATGTTGAGGTAACTTTGAGATTTAGCACACATGTCAGTTTGGGACAAGTTGTCCAATGACTTTGGGACAAGTTGTCACATGTGACATATAGTACATATAAGCACATAGGACATGCTAAAAACACTGTGATATTGTGATATTTTGAGGGAAGGAAGGAAAGGAGGATTTGAAGGAAGGAATAATTTCTAGAGAGAGAAGGAAGAAAGAAAGAAAGAAAGAAAGAAAGAAAGAAAGAAAGAAAGATGGTTAGAAATGATAAAAGAAAGATGGAGAATTTCAGCACACCACCTGATATTATGTTAAAGGCAATGAGGCAGGTGAAGTTGCAAAATTAATCAATCAGGAGTACAGTGGGCGATTTTGGCATAAATTACCATACTCTTACTCTCTTGGGTATTGTCAAAAGGTTCCAATAGAAGAAATAGAAAGTCAGGCAGTGGTTGGCCATAGAAAGCCACGGCATTTACAGATGATTGATTGTTGTTTTGAGTAATTTAAGGATGTTGAATTTGGTTTTTAATTTGAAAATAAAAAAATCAATATTCACAATTAAGAAGTTGTGTTTTTATTTGTTAATAATCCAATGTGACAACTTTCTCAGCATAGTGTGACAACTTACCCGCTGATGGGGCAAGTTGTGACAACTGCGCACACTGTCTACAACTCTGTACTAAAATAAGATATGAGGATGTAATGAATACAAAATATGTACCCTAAGAAATAAGACCTCTTTCTTTCACTTGGTATGAAATTTGTACCATTGTGATGTATTGTGCCCAGTCAATGTAAGAAAGAGTGAAAAGTGTGACAACATACTCCGCTCTCCCCTAATTAAGAGATATATTTACATGATTCCAAAATATTGGAATCATAAACATCAGGCACAGAATACACAGAAGAGCTATAAATGTAACATCCCCTAGTATTTCGAGTGAAAGGAATGTTTCAGGTACTTCAAATGTAGCGGCAATAGCCCTGGGATTATCAAACCACGGCCCCCCAGCGGTCTGTTTGGAAAAAAATGAGCCTGGAGATGGATTAACTCGTCTGTTCAAAGCTGGTTCTTTCCCTGTGTACAGCCTAATTTCAACGCCATTCACTAAATTTAGTAAAAACTCTCACACATTTCTGAGTTTAAAATTATTGCTTTTTAAAAAAACTATTTTGATCACAGACAAAAAATGTCAATCACCCCATGGGCAAGTGCAAGTTTGTAAATATATATTTTCCAGTCCATGATGTTGAGTTAATATTCGTTACAAAAGTAGCTTACCTTAAATTATAGTCTATAGTATGGTTTTATTTGTCTAATGAAATAATGTAACGAAATACTTTCGTTGATGACAGTAATTATTCGATTCGACTCAATATCATTTAGGACATACATGTCCCCATGTCCAATGTTTTCATTATGAATAAACAAAACTACCCAGAGCTGTTTATTTTAGCCTCTTTTTTTTGCAGTGGTGGGGGAGAGGGGTGTGATCTATCACTGGGTTATTCATTTCCTAGTAGTTGGCTCCCTCTAGGCGCGCACGGTTAACATTGTGGGAGGCGTCTGAGAACAGAACAAAAGTCTGAACTAGTTTTGAAAATATCAGGACAGAAATAGAGATCCACCACCGTTTATTGGGGTAACGGGCCAAAAGACACATATCTGCAGAAGCGGCCTGAACAACGCTAATGAAGCCGACATGGCTTGCTTTGACGGCTGTCACTGTCTCAGCGACTGGAGGCAGAACAGTATCCTCTACAGCATTTTAAAGAGCGACATTCAGACGGAGAAACACGCGCACAGACGCTCAGAGTGTCCAGTCACACAACATGGTTGTTCGTGCGGTTCCAAGAAAAAAGTGACGTTGAGAAACCCGCAGATAACATGCGAAGCCGCGTCGACAGTCCTGGTGAAGACGTTCAGGTTTATCAAGAACGTACCTTGTTTTCAGGAACTACCAGCAGACGACCAGCTGCTGCTTGTACGCGGCAGCTGGGCGCCGCTACTTGTACTGGGCATGGCACAGGATAGGGTCGACTTTGAGACCATGGAGACTCCAGAAACAAGCATGTTACAGAGGATTTTAACCAGCAGACAGGAGCAGGAGCACAACCCGCAGCAGATAAATCACACGGAGATATCCCTAGTAGACATTCAAGGCATTAAAATGTTTATGAGCAAGTGCTGGGGACTAGATATCAGTACTAAGGAGTACGCGTATTTGAAAGGTGCCGTCCTTTTCAATCCAGGTGAGTTATACTTTTAAAACGTCTTATGAAGACCGAAGTCTATATTAAATACGTCAGTTTGTGCATGCATTATTATTCTAGCTAAATAACATTTGTTGACATTTGTAGCGCAATTTTGTGACAGCTATTATTACATTAGTATTACCAAATTATTATTCTCATGAAAAGTTTTTCACTTTGTTTACGCATATTATTCGGTAAATTAAACCATTCGTTTTCGCTGTAACAATGTTCTCCTCTTCTCCGCCAGATCTGGCGGGACTACAGAGTCTACACTACATTCGCGGACTTCAAAGCGAGGCTCACCAAACACTTAACGAGTATGTCAGAATGATTCAACGCGAGGACTCGGCAAGGTTCACCAAACTATCCATTGCTCTCTCCATGCTGCGATCCATCAACGCTAACGTCGTCGTGGAACTGTTCTTTAGACCGGTCATCGGAACAGTCCACATGGAGGAACTTTTGCTCGAGATGTTTTATGGCAAATAAATAAGAAAAAAAAAAAACGTGGCGTAGAACTACAGCACTGACTGAGTGTAGCCTACTGAACTATAATCATCAAACTAACTACATACCCATTAAATATTCATTTTTTGCACATATTATTTATGTATTGTGGAAACATTCTTAGAACTATACAAGTATCGGCGTCCTGTGAGATGCGTTTATCCCCAAAAGGTTCACTATAAAATAAGACTAAAATACCAACATTCACTACGAATTTTCCATTACGACTTAATTATTCATTATTCTAAACAATATACAGTCTTGATTTAATTAAATAAGAATGCATAGCTACTAGTGTAGGCTAACGTTTACCTGATATTTCGGGCATGAGAAGCGTGTATCTAGCGCTCAGTGTCGGAGAAATAAAAGCTAAAAATGGCTAAAAGATTTTGACGTACACTACGATATCACTCTTGTTCTTAATTTTATTAAGAGTACTTAACCTTATTTTATTAAAATGGTATTACAAATATGGGTACAATTGGAGTAAGAAGGAACTGACTTCAGTTCATTTGTTTCTATATTTTGGACAATCAGTAACAAAGAATATTTTAAGTAAAATCGACAATGGACCAACACTACCACAAGACACAATGCTCAGTACATATTTATAGTGGTATTCAATGACAAGCCATTTGTGCACTTTTGACTGACGTGAGATTGTATGATTCTGGCATAATTTGACAAAAATGACAATCGTAGATGTATAGAATCAACTTCTGCAATGGCATCCCCCCATTCTGTGTAGATTTTGGAACTACCTATAGAAGATACATAAATCGGTTTTATTTGTCTACCCAGAAGAGGGCAGTAGTCAACTATAAATTTAACGGCCAGATTCGGTGCAGATTATATTTGCATAATTTCACCTTCATAACCATCATAACATACTTTTCCTCACAACATTAATTTGTCCAAATAACAGGCGTTTTGGTAAATCATGAAACTGCACCAAAAGGAGTCAGTAGAAAACCAAGAAACTGGTCATTTTGGAATTCAGTTTGTCGACAATTACGCACAAATCTTTCAGAACATATTTCAGAAGTAATAATAATTGTAATAAGATGCTAACATCTTTGCTTTTGCGGGCACCTTTACGATTGTCCTAGATAAATTCAATATTAAATAAATATGGCGTCACCTGCTGGATTTAATGGGTAGTTGCACTAAATATCCCCCAATACTTGGCCCTACGGTTTTTATTAATACAAATTGGATTCACCAGAGTATAGACAAATTTAAAAGGATTAATTCATTCAAAAACAAGTTTAAGAGGTCAATGAAAGATTTTCATAGTGAGAAAAAATGGCATTCTAGGGGTGTGTGATTATTATCATTTGTAGATGTTTCAGCAAAGTTCATAGTGATGCTTTAACCAACATTTAAATTTAAATCTGTAAAGAATGTACTAACATCTGTTCAATTAGATACTGAAGACAATTTGACTAATTTTCTGTATTAGTGGGTGTTTTGCAGAATGTGATGGTAGTTCCGGAGGTTGCAAGAAGCCAGACACCAAGTTGTCTGAGTGGAATTGATTCATTGGATTGTGCGACTATTGCCATATTGACATATAACTGTAAACAATGTTTTTTGGCTCATGTTTATGTATAACACTGTGACAGCACAATACCAATCTGTTACAGTGTCACTTGTGATTCTGTACCTGTAACCTTTTTTTTAAAATGTTTTGTTGTTTGCACTTATAGTATGATGATATGACAGCCATATATGTTGAACCTGATAAAGTGTCAACTCAATGAATAAATGTAAAATGCAAAGTGGCCGCTGTCAATCACTAGAGAGAATGGCTGACTAAAATGTGGAGAGCAAGGCTGCCGTCAACATCTTACTAATGAACAGACCTGATGTGATGCAAATCTCTTTAAATGCTGCACGAAAATCATAACGATCAGCGTCCTGTCAGGTTTCAATAAAATGAAACAAAAGGTAGCTGTACTTGCTCATTGGCTTGCCCTCATGAGAATGTTGTATGTCTGCTGGTTTACTTTGCTGAGGCCAGGTAGACATTGCTGCACTGTCGAGGTGATTGGGGTCCCCAAAAATACAAGGTCAATGTCACATAACGGTGTTTGAGCAGATATTTTCAGTTAACAAAAATTTGTTTCAATACAGGAGTTCCATGACTGAAATCAACACTGATGATCTAAAGCTAGTGACAGGTGGGAGTCACTAGACCCTTAAATACTCTTCTTCTGTTTGTGTCTATTAAATGAGTAGTCTATTTTGCAGTTTTACTAATTTAAAGTTGTCGTTATACATTTAATTAACAAGCATTGTGTTCTGCCAGTAATCACAAAGTAAGAAATCAATAGCAAGATGTCAGATGATGGTCTGACAAACAAAAACAGTGCACACACTAAGCAGGCAGTTCTGCAGACTAAATAAGCTTTGCAAAAAGTCCCCTTCTGTATATCATATATCTAAATAAATGCAGCCCTCTTATAGTTTTTGTATATTGTTTTCGACAATCCTAGAATGTTATGATTGGGACACAAGCAACCCTTTGTATTTAAAGAGAATGTGGGACATTGAATCAAGCAAAAATAGTTTTGGTGAAGGGATTCCCTTATTGGTAAAGGCACTTCTTTTGGGCCCCAAGAGCAAGGAAACAAGACAATATGACCCATCTGTTTTTCAGCTGAGGAAGGCACAACAAACCCTGACTGATACAGACCACAAAACTGCCTGGTCCTGAGTCTATATACAACCCATTCATCAGCATTAAAAGAGTTCTGCATGCATCACTGTAACTGTTGCCTTTGTTTCCATTGCAGCACAAGTAAAGCAGAGTGTGGGCTGAGAGCAATTCAGTCAAACCCAAGTTCACACCAAAGATAACATCATACCTTGCTGTGACTATGGGATAGAAAAACTACCATAGAAAAACATATTTTATCACTGGGTTTAGCTGTAGGCCAGCAGAGCATGACCAGGACAGGAAGTGGTACGGGTGCCGCCACAGGAACAGGCAGGGGGGAGTGGGGGAAGTGAAACTGAGTGAAGCTGATGTTGATGACAGGTGACGGAAACAAAGCTGTAACAGATGGCTCAGAGCCAGCGATGGTGTCTATGCCCCTGTGAAGACTCCAGCTGTTGGAGACAGTAGGTAGAGGCAGCAGTGAGTCCAGCTAATTAATGTGGCCCACATAATGGAGAGCAGTCATCTGTGGAATAGGAGAGGTAACAAACCACATGCAAACAGGAAAAAAAACATGTTTAATGCATCTAAACAAAGACCTTAACAAATCCGATGTAAGTAGGTGAGAACGGGGTTACATAACGACTACTGCTGTGACAGCGATTTTACTAAGAGAGGATTCTAATGCTGACACCAATGAGACTAATGTCAACTTTTCTGACCAATTAAGCTGTTCGGTGTCCATCAGAATCGCAAAACCACTTTAAAAAGTAATTAGCCATTTACACTGACTTTGGGGTCTTTCTTTTTTTCCTCTTCATGTTGTTGCATAATTATTATTCTCTTCTAAAAAAATTAAATTTGATTTGGGGTGATTTCAAAAACCTTATATAAATCTTTTGATAAACCGGACATGGCTCAAAACTAAAAATCTAACAAATCTGCAATAGAAAAAAAATAAAAATGTAAATCTGCAATGGGAAAAAATAAAAAAATTAATCTGCAATAGAAAAAAAAATTCAATAAATCTACAATAGATAAAAAACTGTCGTGTCAAATTGACATTCATATATGTTTGTTAATAAATACAGATCTATGACGTAAATAGCACTCATTTTTAAAAATTAACCATTAACACTTTTGTATTTTGAAGGTTTTGTTTTGAGTAAGTTTTATTAGTAAGGCCATTTGTTACAAAAAAGAAATACAATTTTCCAGACATGTACTTGGGATTTCACCTGAGGTGTGAGTGACAGGTGCAAGTGACTTATTGTCATTTCAATGTATTCCTCAGCTATGACATTGCTCCACTGAACAGCAAGAAGTAAAATATTATTCTCAAGGCACCAGTCTATATCATCAACAGTATCCACATTTTTAGTTAAAACACAGAGAACATGAAAAATGACTTCACTTTAAAATAAGTAATTTGTGACACAAATCCATCTTCATAAGGCTGTGTGTTCTCTTAAATGAGTGGATGAATATGTTCCCATCTGTTTGTTCCAGAAGACAGTATGACGAATAGGTAGCGCTGTAAATGCACATAATACATTTTTTCCAAAACTTACACATCATTCCTGCTGCAATGGAAGCAGAAATCTAATGGATCCACCTTCAGTTGTGTCTTAGTTACTAGTGCTGGAACAGACCTGCCAACAGACCATAAAATAATATCAATTATGGGTGTTCATTTCTTAAGTATTTTTTCGGGAAATTATGCAGGGAAAAAGAGAAAACGGTGGTCTTTTCGATTCTGGCTTCATTCCAGATAGAACTGTGGCATGCTAGAGACACTCTATCAATCATGTGCAAAGGATGCTTAGTATTTCATTCAGTGTTTTGACTCAGCAAAGAGGTTTTTCTAAGTAGCTGTGGGTGATCTCATCATCGTAACCTATTTTATAAATGGGTTGATATATTGAATTTTTGGAGGCTAGTGCAGGAGAAAATTGAATACCAGAGAATAAAGGCTAAGGAAAGAATACTGAGATTATCTATCACAATAATGGGCCTCATACAGTGACACACAGTGGCACTCACCTTTTGTAGAATGTTTATTAAGGGACTGCAGTACCTATAGTTTCCCTGTGGAAGTGCTGTTCCCCCGATTCTGCAATGTTGTAAATGCGCCCCCATCCCTGGCTGGGTTTTACATACTGCCACAGCACAGATACGGTGCACAACGGTGCATTTGTGCACCAGACAGCACACAGGGGCTCGGTAATATTGTGCAACATCACATTTTTTATCACATGTATGATAATCAAGTGCAGGGATGTGCTAAAATGTCAACCCCAAAAAAGATTTCCTGAAGTAATTAGGAAAATGATGACTGTTTGGCAGCAGAATGAACAAGGGGAACTCGAGACAAAAATGTCCCTGCAGCAGCTTTCTCCAGTTTTGGAGATTTATGCGCTGGCAAAGACAAGCTTGGACAATGCATAAAGATTCCTTAATGGCCCATATTCCCTTTTGAGGGGGAGGGTGGGGGTACGCACCAGGATAGAATGAGCCACTGGTCTGAGCAAGGATGGTTTATTTTTCTCCAATATAATGTGCAGCTAAAATTTAAATATTTGTCACCAAGAAGCGTAACACTATCTTCTCTCCTTACTAAGTTACTCTCCTCACACATACTAAAGAATAGCCCCAGCAAACCTTCCCCAAAACTGGAGTCCCCAAGATTTGATCCACCTGAACTCAGATTTTACTCAACCCATCACTGTTTATGCTCCCGTTGTTCCTGTAAACAAAGCCTTTATACAGACCCATAAATGAATAAATTCTTTAAATACATTTTCAGCATTTTTTTTGCACGATTTATAATGTAGGTTGCATTTCACTTTAAAATGAATAAATTAAATTGATCCAATTAAAGGTGGAAATGACACAGACAGATCCTCACCACCTTTATCAATCTTCAGACAGCCTTTCACTGCAGATGTTCATGTATTAAAAAGGAAAAGACCCATCCACTCTTTCATTCAGGTTGGGCTGAACCAGTGAAGCACAATAGAGTGCTGTACATACTGCTGTACTCCGAATGTACAGCTCTTTATCTGCAGTGAATCCAGGCAACCAATCCCAAATCCGGGAGGAATTTAGAACTCACAGTCAGACCCCACCCTGGGTGCATCATCATCACCACAGCTCATGCATCATTTCGTCATGGGCTTTTTTCTATTTGCAATTGCACTTTTTTGGAGGGTCCCCCAAGGCCCTCGTCAACCTACCTAATATTTTAACATGTCGTTTTTTCCTCTTGTTCCCTCTGATTCACAAGGGGAAGTGACATCGATGCCTCCTAGCGCTCTCGGCCTCCTTCTCTGTAGAGCGACACGGAGAACCGAAAACATCAAACTCTGCTTGTGAGTGTCTTTGGAGAGCCGGGGGAACAGGAGAGGCACCCTTTATTACAGCAGAGCTCCCACTTTTGTTGCCACATCTCTCTCTCTCTTTTTTTGTTAACCTTTTGCAGTGCTGGAAAAAAATGCCCCAGCGCCACTCTGCTATGAACTATTGAGTCAGTTACCCAGCATGCTCTAGGCACCTTGCTGCCCCTGGAAATAAGCTGGCAAAGTAATGTGCGGTTAGTTCTCGGGTTGAACGTGTCAGATTTATTTAGTCTCACAGCTTATACATGTAACTAGGTACATGCATGGATAAATGCCACTGGGTTTATCATGACTTTTGTTTTTTAAGTCCAGCAACAAGCCAACAACAAAAGGGTCTACTGCATATTACTTGAGTATGCCCAACTGCATCGTCTTCTAAAATGTAACGTGGAAGAAGGGACCGTCCGCCCTTTCAAAAAATATGGTGTTTAGATGGAGTTATATAAATCCTACGACTTTAGCTGCTTAGCCACACTCACCCTTTCAGTTTCTTCTCATCTGTCCAAAAACACTTCAAACCACCTTCACCCAAATGCCTATGTTAAAGTTCCTCGAAAGAAACAAATGTAATGGTGAGAAGAGTCATTATAGGTACACTATACTGGGAAAATCTGTAAAGGCATGGCTATCCTTTAACTCTTATCTCTCTATCCATCTGTCTGTCTGTCTATTCATTTATCTACCTATCGCCTAATAATTTAAAGGTTATCCATTAGTGTTTATTTTAGGGTTTGGTTATGAATTAATATATTTAATAATCTAATACCAGTATCTAGTTGGTAATATTTGCACTTCCTCTTACCTCTGCCTGCATTGTAACCTGAGACCCCGAATGATACGCCCTCTGGCGGTCACCATCCATACACCTCCTCAGCATATTCATATTTCACCGTGTTATTACAACATGGACGGGCCTACAGAGTAAACAGTCACTTACCGCAAGGTCATTTAGGAATCAAAACTCAATTATTTAGCTTCGGTGAACAAGTTTACTTTCTGTTGCACCAGATCACAGGCAGTACCTTGACATCTGGACAACATCTTTTATTCAGTCTCTAAACTGCCCTCACATAACGAAGAGAGTCGCTAATGTGGGCAGCCACTGTCTGGCTTGTGTATTAATGCAAACACTTTATAGGGTTTGTGTCTGGCCTAAATTTGGGTGCTTTAAATTAACTGCTTTTCAGTTTCCAGTGCCTTGTGCATTCTGTTGCTTGCATGTTTGAAGAGTAGAGCAGAGTAAACAGATGAAACAGCTTTGTTTAATTGATGCATAATTGATTCATAATAACTGATTTATTCAATATTTGATATTCGATATAAGCAGAATGTAGGGAACGAACACCTTGTCAACCATGACTCTGCATCCTGGCCGTTTCCTTTGGCCTAGCGTTTGTTGTGAAAGCACAGCAATGATCAGATGGTCAGACCGCTAAGATGCTACACTTGCTAATGTGCTATTTTAATGTTTTCAGAACCACTTATGCACTGAAGACGGCCCCAGAGAAAGGACAAGTTGTCCACACCTGAGCCTACTGTTCTTCGTTGGTATTTTAACCTGCTTCCTCATGATACATAGCCTGGATTGTCGAATTGCTTGGGGGTCCTGGCAGGTGATCGCATTTTCACCAAGCTATTATTACACTATCTTTCAGACGGTTCATTATATTAGTTAATGCTTCCCTTCTAAATATGCTGCTCACAGCACGAGCCCTGTGCTGACGCTCCCATGACATGCAATATTTCCATGTCAATTAAAAACAGCTACAGTGGCTAATACCCCCCCTTCGCCAGCCCAGGTCTCTGCTTCTGTTCTGACAGTTAAATACACCACCGTTCATTCAGGATTGGCTTTACGCTTAATTTACCTAATACCTTCAAGCTGGCTCACAGCTTTTTTTGCCCTTGGTCGTGTGTTGCCTGCTTGAAAACGTAAGTGGACTAGAATGGAAGTTCAGCGGGACTTATGCAAATGCAGGCAAATGTAAGTAAATGAGGTGCACAGTAAAGGAGCGGTCCCTTTTTCGCCAGACCCCCAACAGAGACATCCCAGCCCGCCCTGCCCCCCTTCATTTATTTGTGTGTTTATTCCTGTCTCTTTCTCCCCGCTTCTCCCTCCATGAGCCCTCTTTTCAATTAAGCCCTTAATTGCTGAAGATAATAACGAGTCTATGAATCCTCTCCCTGCTAATAAAAATGCAGCAGTCAGGGAGTGGTGCCTCGCACCTGCCAGAAACGGAGCCGCAGCAGTTGCCCCGGCCCCCCCCCATTTGATGGTGCCACATATGGAGGACAGAGCCCCTGCATTTCAACTGCAACTGTTGTGACGTCCCGATGGCATTGTGATGACACCGTGCCCTCCTCCTGGGACACGTTGTTGTCATAGACTCAATACCTAAGATGAAAGGAGTCAGGGACAAAATGTGAGACAGACAGGCTCAATGTGCCAGATGACAGTAAGGGAACATGAGTCTAGGTCCACAGACACATACGTATAGAAATTACACATACGTATAGACCTCCCCTGAGAAATTACTCATAAGCATAGATAGACCTTCCCTAGGAAATTACACATACATATAGATAGACCTCCCCTGAGAAATAATACATACGTATAGATAGAGCTCCCCTGAGAAATTACACATATGTATAGATGCTGTGTACAACTAGAGCAGGGGGTTCGCATGTGGGCCCAGAATATGAAACGTGGGCTGCATTAAGAAAAAATGTATTAAATATCTATGCCAAACCGAACTTGTCATTTAATATTATACGCTTTGAACACGCTGAGGGCTTTACAGCACAGCAAGCAATGGCTGCCTTTCTCGTTAAACAGTGGCAAACAATTCCCCTCCATTCATCTTGTACCTCGCTACCTTCCGCTGGATCACTGCACTATCTCTTCACATCTGCATTTCCATTGGCTGCTCAAAAAACTGATCTATTTTTCCTTTGTTTTATCAACCTTTGTCCGCATTGGACATAAGAATCACGGCTTAAATGACATTTTTTTAGTTCTCTATTGATCATTTAACGGTTAGGACGGTTTAATTGACAACGTAACAAATAATTTCCCTAAATGGTCTGTGAGAGAGTAAACAATGGACCATATGAAAATACACAAAGTGAAACAATGGCTTGAATATCAATATTGAGGCCAGATATCAGTATGTCTGAATGCAGGCATATCCAGTGAACCACATCTGACAGACTAGCCAATCACGGTCAAGTTTGCCAGCGATGCCCTCTGCAGCTCAATAAATCAGCATGACCTCGTTTGGTACCATTAGACGCTGCTGCACCCAGGGAGCCCAGCTGAACTGGGTCTAGAGAGAGATTTAGGGCATGTCTGACAGGTCCATTCCTCTCTGAGCACTAACACAACCTTATCATGACCTGGACTCAACCAGGTGACATGTTTGCACTTCTAACAGATGTGACTTTGACCACAACCACAGAGGTGCAGCCATGATAGAGAGCCAACCACAGCATGGATATGCTATGAGATCGCATGTAGCCAAGCATTTTGTCAGGAAACCTATCCCACAGCCTATGCTTTACATCGCATTTGTGGTACAAGGCTAAAAAGTCATCACTTGGTCATACATTTACATGCAAGGCGTTAGAGGTGAGGTTACAGTACACGCCATCTACATTATTATTTTTTTTTTTTAGCTAATCTATATCCAGTCCCGTCTGCTCTGATGGCTGCATCACTGTTGAAGGAGAATACAGTCTAAGAACCCTCCTAGGTCCTGCTAATTAAACACATAAAACACCTGTCCAAACACAATAAGCACTTTTGGGCTCTTTAAAAACAGTTTAGGTATTTTTGCCAATATTAGGGAACTTTTTTTTTTACATACAGGTTTCTCTGGTCTCTATTTGAGATGCCCATGTTCCCTCTGATCGCTGTGTCGCTCATCTCGAAATAAACGGCTGCACTTCGCCCTCATAATGGCCAGTCCTCGACAACCTGCTTTCCACAACTCAGCAAGATCCCGCATGTTTAGGACCCACGATGAACACTGGGTGGCAGTGTTTTCTTACAGTTAGTGCGGAGGACAAATTTATCGCATCATAGCTTATAAAGAAATGTGGACAAGACATCTTTCACTGCTAAGAGCTTCTCTTTATCAAACTTCAAGAAACAGATGTTTGAAAACGACTGCCTGTCGAACGGTGACAATACAATAAATTATAACACTGTCAAATAAAAGCTCAAGCAAAGAACACCCGAACAAACGACGAACCAGTGAAGAGCGCAAATATATATGGCTGCGATTGTATTCCCTTTTCTACTCTTTGAAGCTAAAAAGAGAGCGTAATTGATAGGGGATGCGGTCGCTGGGTGGGAAATCAAGAGGGCGCCGCCAAGAATGAAGATGCTATGGAATCGTAAATTTGTCTAGTGTCTCAATGTAGAACAACAGGCCTCTGGTAACCCACTCCCTGTAAGTGTTAAGGCATTAGAATTTCAACCTATTGATTCTACATATATATGAATTTGATATTTGGACTTGTGATATATACACTATAATATATACACTGTATAAGCTCTTCGGAAATGAAAGGTTTCTGTAAAAACCGTCAGGCCAGCTGGGAAACGCATGAAGAACAGATGGCTTTAAATGGAATATTTTACTCCACAGTCAGTCTCCTTAATTGCGAGGCGTTCCCTGAAGTAAAACCCCAGGGAATGCGCTGGTACATGTGGAAGCCAATGGACGGAGAAGGCGCACCTGCTGGACATGTCAGTATGTGCAGTAAGTGTGGGACACTTTTAGAAAAAAGTCACAAAGTTTTTGGTTGGTCAAGCTGGCATGTATTGTCTAAGATGACAACGATAGGCGATAGGTTTGAGCTTTTTAAAATTTCCATTGTCTTTAAAAAAATATGATTTCTCTGCAGAGACTTTTTAAACCTTTTAATCTTTCTATCCGTTTGCCGGAGACGCCAGTCAGTCCAACCTTTTCTTTGGGAACTTCTTGTCTGCCTTCTTCTAGTATCTCTCTGGTGGTTTAGAAGATCAGCTCGCAGTACTCGCAGTGAGTGTCACTAGGCTAGCAGGTGGTCTACCGGTAGTTGCTTGTCAGTCACAGGCCACTGTGTATGATGAGCATTCAGTAGGCCTTCACACACACGCGCCGTGAGTGATCGCTAGTCGAGCCTGCACACTCAGTCGACGGTTGCTACGCCGGCACACGCAACGCACAGTCACTAGGCCAGAAAGCACATTGAGCAATCACAGCAAGCACGCTGTCTGCTGCCCTACGCATTAGGCTGTCGCCCTGGTTCAATTCACTCCATTGCCCGCTGCTCTCCTTGCAGACAACCGCACAGTGTATTCAGGCAAAATACCAGCTCCAGTACCAGTCACAAAGCTGAGGATATACCACTAGCTGCCACCAAGCCACAGAAAAGGCTGGAGGACACGCTGGGACATTTAAAGAACATTTTATGCAGCAGCAGCTGTAGGCATTATTTGCCATTCTGTTAACACAGACGTTTCTACATTTATCTACAATAATTTGAATGGAGAGATAATTAAATCCAGGATGAAAATGTGGTTACTAAGATCTGTATATGTATATGTACACTGTGACTTCCCAGTGAAACATGAATACATACAGGAACAGCTCTTATACTCAACAATATTTTCATGCATTACACAGTGACATTGATTTGATAGATTTGAACTCATTCAAACTGGCAAGGCAGGACTTCTGAGCTGATTTCTCAGCAGAGCCCACATCCAAATATATACATGCAGTCTTACCCAGCTAATATAATAGTCTCTCACCGGTCAGAGTCAGTGCTCCAACATTAGCAATGCAAGGACAGTCCCGTATCATATTGGGAGTGTTATTTGTTTTCCCAGGTATGGACTGGTCTTCAGAGCGCAGAGCTAATTCAGCCTGCTTCGGACTCAGACCGGAACAAGAGGCTTTATTGATCGCTGTCTTCAGGTTTTTTTTTTACAGCAGGCCTCCTGAGTTATGGGGTTCTGTGCTTGCTACACCAGGAGGAAGCTGGGCGTCGTCAGCAATTTGTTTCACAGCCATAAACAAGCCACCTCTGCCCAAAGACACATGTGCATGCAAGCAAGAACGAATGCACACGCACATGCAAATGCAAACGTAAGAGCCACTCAAAAACACAGGTGCACGCACATGCAAATGCAAGAACTCACACACACACAGACACAGACACAGACACACACACACACACACATGCAAATGCAAGAACTCACACATACACAGGTGCACACACATGCAAATGCAAAAATTCACACACACACAGGTCCACACACACGCAAATGCAAGAACTCAAACACACAAACACAGGTGCATGAACATGCAAATGCAAGAACTCACACACACACACAGGCACACACACATGCAAATGCAGGAACTCTCTGTCTCTCTCTCTCTCTCTCACACACACACACACACACACAGATGTATGCACATTCAAATGCAAGAACTCTCACACACACACACACACAGGTGCACGCACATGCAAATGCAAGCACACACGCACACAAACACGTTTTCACAAAGACAAAGATGGTTTAGGGCAGTTAGGGTCTACAATTTGGTCTTGTTAACAGACGCACACACACACACACACACACACACACACACACACACACACACACACACACACACACACACACACACACACACATATCACAGATATACATGCAAGCAGACACGCACATGCAAGCAAGCACAGCATGATCAAATCGAAATGCTGGACAGATGTGTGGATCTGCGGCGTGGGCCGGGTGAGAAAGTGGCAGGGCCATCTGGTCTGGAGCACCATGCATCCTGATGGGCTTTGGGAGATGGGAGATGTGAGGGAGGGAGGCCCGTCACCTGACCGCTCTTCACATGCGGAGGCTCAACGCTCGCAGGCCCAGCCAGCCATGACGAATTGATGCGCGGGCTGAACACTGCCGCACGCAGACAGAACAAGCTGCTGCTGCTGCTGCTCTAATTGGAGACGTTGGATCGTTATGCCGCTTGTTTAGGGCTTACAAAACGTCTGCCGGCACCACAACCGAGAGAGGTTTTGTTCCCAAATTTGTTGTGGCTGCTTGATGACAACAGCGCAAACTTCAGTGAACGATGACTCCACATGTGGTGAAAGGGCTGCTGCTCCACTGGGTCTTTACCCAGACGAGTTTAGGCTTTGCTGAATGATTCTATATCTGCAGGTCCAGGACACTTTTAAATACGGTACTTAGTCCATCAATCGGATGAAGGTTTAATTAAATATATTAAATAAAATTGGTTTTGCTCATCATGGAATAAACATTTATCATATCTGGGTTGTAAATCTAGTGATCTCAATTATTCGGAAACAAGCAATGGATGGACGAAACCAACGTGGCAAGGCGTTTAGTTCCACATTTTGATTTCCTCAATTAGAAAAGACGGAATGCCTTTCCACTAGATATTTCACTATGCTGCGATTGCTCTGCTAGATAGCTTCACTACAGTTGCAAGGCACTTGTTGTCATGGCAACAAGCACTAAGCTAAACACCGAACTTCATGTCGTTGAGCAAAGGAGCTGGGACACTGTTGGCAGCCTAAACATCTTACTGCAGACATGAGAGTCGCATTTTTTAGAAATTGAGATCAGCGTCTGCTGGATGCGATTCTCTTTGTTCGGCCGTGTTTCTGTGATGTTTGTACGGATACCTGCACTTACCTCACCTCCGGCACATACAAAATATAAAGGGAAAACATAACAGGTGTATCTGAAGAGTGAGTGGAAGGTAGGGGCAGATAGAGAGAAGGATCGAAGAAGAGAGGAGAGGGAGAGACAATAAGAAAAATTCCGAAACTGCATGGAGCAACATTGGAGTTCTCTTGAACTTCTGCACCGATTTTATTATACCAACGATTTTCTATTCCACATCACAAATGACAGCGCCAGTCACGCCGCCCGGTGCATGGATGCTGCTGGTGCTCCTCTAACCGGCAGGCAGGCTGTGTCCTATATGGAGTCACATCTGGGCTGCAGTTTCACCAGGCCACAGCTGCAATTTTCTCAGTCCTCAGCTGCAATTCCGCCAGGCCGCAGCTGCAATTTCAAAACAACTGTGGCAAGGATCTGAATGACACCCCCATGGCGTTGTTGAGAAAGCTGGAATTCGAACCTGGAGCTTTACCCTGGTACCATCCTGCAATGGCTGACTGCATAGCAGCAAGACATACAGGTCATGT
Source organism: Hiodon alosoides (assembly GCA_025775065.1). Lineage (NCBI taxonomy): Eukaryota > Metazoa > Chordata > Actinopteri > Hiodontiformes > Hiodontidae > Hiodon > Hiodon alosoides. The sequence continues at coordinate 808 of JAOYSI010042901.1, read as the reverse complement.
TAGGAGATGATAATCAAAGACGGGAGGTTGAACATACGGCCTGCTCTTCATTTTGGTTTACGTGTCACCTCTCATTTGCCGATGTTAATGTTTGAGCACATATTTGAATTCAGCTAAAAAAAAAACTTAAGTAACCACAAAGATGGGAGGCTGTGATTGACCAGATTTGCCTTTCAACATTGCAGGTTTGGTTTAGGGCAGTTAGTGTCTACAATTTGGTCTTGTTAATAAAAGGGACAGGGATTGGATGCGACAAAGAGACTTCCGGAAGATTTTGAGTAAAGGCTGCTACGATAGTATGAGAGACTGGATAAGACTTTGGTTGTCAAATCAGTCAACTGTCAGTCAACATTAATGTTGGACAAATAGCTCAAGCTCAATGTTTTCTCTCCTTAATATCTACTTAGGGGAAAGTTAAAAAAATAAATCATTTATTAAATGTCTTTATTATTATTATTATTATTAATAATAGTATTTATTCAATTAACATTGCAAGTACAGAGTAAAAAAAGAAAGAAAGAAAAAACAAGAGAGACAAACAGAACCTTATCCTTTAGTCTCGGAACCATGATAGTGCCTGGAGTAACTCTGTGCTATCTTATTATTACAAATGTCCATAAAACAATTCGCCACTCACTTGGAAAATGCAAACATGGGTTTTATGAATTCGGCAAGATTGTCTTCATATTATTTTCACTCCCATTTATAGATATACACACAAACACACACTAACGCACACACACACACACACACACACACACACACACACACACACACACACACACACACACACACACACACAAACACA
>JAOYSI010042900.1:49698-62986 GCA_025775065.1 Hiodon alosoides | reverse complement strand
ATATATATATATATATATATATACACATTATAATATTGTGATCAATAGAAGGACAATCATTCTGGAATCACTGAAATAATTTTCAAGACAAAAAAATATTAAAGAACTTTTCATAAACAACCTTATGTAACTGTTCATACAGTCTTAAGGGACGAGACTTCTCGGGTCACCGGGCTTTCCGCCAATAAGGTGAGTTTGTCTTAACCTTTTGCCATCAGCAGGTAAGTTAAAAAGGTCACTGCCAATTCATGGTCCAACAAAACCGACACAGAATTGGATCTACAGCCGTGACTGGTATTTTAAACGGCATATTAGGAGCTACACACAAACTGAATATCAATGAAGAGAAACGGATAGACAAGGAGAAGTCTGTGATAAAGCTCTTACTTTAGCAACATGGGGTCCATGGTCATCGGCAAAGGTGGATTCCCCTGTGGTTGAAAGGAGAGCAGAATTGAGCACTGATCATTCTGATGACTCTTTCATACGAGGCATTGCATGTCAACAGCGCACGTGAGAGTCTCCAGTGGTGCGCCTGTGGTGCGTGGGAGGCAGCCCGGTTTCTTTGGGCTGACCAATATCTCTGGGTCAGCTTCCTGGGTGCCTCCCAGAGGGGTATGCCTCTCCTTTAATCTGTGCTGAACCTCTCGCGTGGGCTGTTGGAGGAGACCAGTCGTACTTTCTCAACATTTTTGACAAATTTGCAACCAATAATTCCATATCCAGGAATCCCACAGGACAACTGGATGCTTTATTTTGTTGTTATGGTACCAGTTCCATCAAAACAAAATGACTTAACCAGGACAAAGACACAAGCCTATTCTGCAGCTATTTATCACTTCACTCTTTTATAAGTAATGTTTGATGCCAAACCTGGCCCCTGAGTCCATGCTACTTTCATTGAATGATTCTTCACACAGCTGTGAGTGTCTGACGCAACCCAGTTAAAAGCAGAGCAACTGTGGGTCTTAGCATTTTCATCCCTAAAGTTGGTTTGTCATTTATACTTATACCTGTGAGTTGCAGTGGATTGCACAATAGCAACGTTTATAAAAGGTGTTAGTGTCACCTGCAGAGGTCTATCGTCCTCTACTCAACTGCAGGCACGTTTGAGCCCAAGGTGAGCAGAGCCGCAAGTCTCATTTGAAAATGAATGGGGAAATCTGTCTTACGTTGCCGGGAAAGTGGTTAAGGGGTTTCACCAGCCCATTTCTTCCAAACGTTAAGGCAGACAAACCAATTCACATGACAAACACATCCCTAAAGAAAGACAACTCTCACGATGACTTTATGATCAACGCTGACGTTTTTAGGCACCTAAAATATTAACACTCGGTCATGTTTACGTATAGAAAACGGTCCAAGCCTGATAGATAGCCAACAGCACCATGTCCAAGATTGTAGCCTGAAGATGAATCAGAAGCCATCCTCATTAGATTTACTCATCTCGGGATCCCTAGTAAATGTTTAATATTAATGTTCACTATTAATCTGCCTTCCATTTTTTTGAAAAATGGAAGGCAGATTTACCCACTGTGTTCACCTCCTGATATGATATAAGACATTGATATTTATGCGTCCTCAGTGTTTGGTACAACGACAGATACAAAGCATGATGAACGAACCTCCAAAAAATATTAAAGGTTTATTCTCTGTAAATTAAAATAGCATCTCCCATGCAGATTAATAAGGAGTCTATTCCGTATACCCTTTTTGAGAGATTCTTTGGCAATAACGAATAAATATCTTCAAGAATTACATTAAAAGATCCGCCTCCTTTGATTCAATTCCAATGCAGAAAACATCACATTATTATGCTGAAAGAATTAATAAATTAATACTTAATACAGGGATCCTTCAAATAATTGATGTAGTGTACAGAGCACAGGTCAAATGTTCTCGAAAGTTCCTCTTTAGTCTGACAATTAAGACAAAAAGGAAACGGACAATCAAAACAAGCACTGGAATTTTCCTTTGGTATTGGGCTCGCGCCTGAAATGCGTTACAAACTGTAATTTCATAAACATAGGCTAAAAGGAAACCATTTCATTTGTTTTGTGAAATTGGTAATTTGGTAAATATAACTTAGGAAAAGATAAAGCTTTATATAAACATGGGTAAGGAAAGCCTTGGCAGAAACAAACACCATTTTAGACTACGTGCCATAAAAACGTGTTTATTCAAAGAAAAATTTCAAGAAAAATGTGAGCACAGGCTTTCCCCCATTTTCCCCCATAAAGCAGTCATGCACGTGATTATTATGTTTTATTCTATGTGCCTACTATTATGTCATTTTCCAGGAGTTCACTCAACTGCCTCTGGGGTCAGGGAATCATTTTCCTGTTTTTCCCGTTTGGTGCTGGGGTTTCTGGCTTTTTGATTCCCTCTGGAAAATGCATTCTGTGACAAATTTGTAAAAAATGCGTTATAATAAATAAAATTTTATTCAGTGATCTTGGCCTGGCATACGACGTTATGCTAATGCCACTGCTCGTGTTGCTGGATTGGAGTCCATTTAGGCCAAAACTGAACAGTAGTGATTGAGCTCGGTTGATTGATTCAAGAGGAAAGACCCTGGGCAGAAGAAGGTAGAAACATCTAGCTATTTGGCAGTAGCGTAAAAACGTTTAAAATCAGACCTGTAAAAACAGAGTAAAAAATTGCATACACAAAATACGATCAGGCTCCATCTTCAGTCGCGCTTGCTATCCACCTCAGTATCCAATTATCCATAACTAGTTCAGTTACTCTCTCTAAATCAGGTTCTACAATGGTAGGAAGTCAACCCACGTCTTGATCCATAGGTTTGTATACTCATGCGGATGCTCTGCAGGGCAGTTGCTGCACAGTTGTGTTGGTAATGAATTGCTCCCTGGCTCAGGATGCTGGTGAAGAGTCTGTCACCCTCTGGTGGCCCCCCACCTCCCAAATACCCCAGGGTACCCTTTCCCCGGAGGGAAAAATATTGATTGATTTTGTTTTGCATTTAAAACAAATAAAATTCTACATATTAGTCTGGAAGTCAGTGACAAAAACCCAGTGAAATCAGCAGTAAGATTGTGAAAGCAAAGGAGGATTAATGAGTGGCTGTTTGGTCAGTTCCATGACCTGGAGCCTCCTGTGTTCCCACGAACCCTGCTGCCTTCCTGGGCCGCCTTCTCGGGCATTGAGCCCCGTGGCTCTTGACACTACTTAGTGTTAGCAGATGTAAACAAACAAGTTTCCTGCGATAAGTGTGTCCAATTAAGAGGAGAGAAAACGTGGCACTCCTTCTGTGGCCCAGTCCCTTCAGAAGTACCCCATCAGCACCGTCTACGCAGTGATCTTGTGTGGGACGAGACGGAACTGGCCACTCGGAGTAGTGATCCTCCGGTTTGTGAGGACTGAAACACAACGGTGTCCATTCCATGACAAAATCAGGCTGTTCCAATGGTACGTGTGCAATGTGTATACACAGTGTGGGTGCATTTCTTTCCTCACATGCATTGAGTAACATGAAAAAATGAACACAATTTGAATTTCAAAAGACTAATTAAAGACTCACTTATTTCCGGATTAACACAAAACCCTTGTGAGCTTTTCTTGTCGTATTTCGACACGACCGACGATCTTTGTCTAGTTTCTGTCTGGAAGCACGCACTTCCACCTTAGTATAACATTTTTTTTTACAGCAGCAGATTTCAACTTTACAATACTGCAGATCACAGAAAGGTCTTAAAACTTCTGACTTTACAGCTTTATATATATCAATATATCTATGGGTTTATAGAAAAACACGTATCAACAATAACAAGCAACCGGACAGTTCAGTATATTTTCAAAACAAATCCTCTGTGTGGGTTGGAGGGACTCTCTTTCCAACTGTGCCGACCATGTGTGATAAATGATTTCTCCGCGCTGACGCCAGCAGAGAGGCCCTGGTGCACCAGGAGCTACACAAGTCCAACTAGGCAGACTTGTTCAAATTAAAATAAACTTGTGTTTACACAAGTAAAACAGACATTTGCATTTCTGTGGTATATGTACGGAATGACTGTGGTGATATATGTTATATCAAATATACAATTTATATATAAATTGGCATAGAATCATAGGAAAAACTGAATAGCTGCTCCTACTTAAGTCAAAATATCAGTTTGGCTAGTAAAACATTTCACTGTGTTCTGTTATATTTGAATAGGCAAAAACCCCAGTGTTCACTAGCTCTGAAAAAAAAATCCTTATTTTTTGACCTATATTTAATTTCAGATAAATATAATACAAATTCATTTACTTAACTGAGGCCGTACAGAAATGATTTCCATAACCAGTCACCACAGAATAAGGTTGGGCAACCCCACTGAGTAATAGCCAAGCACAACAACTCTGTCAGCTGTGTAACCAGGGGTCCGGAGATGGTCTCCCTCAACATGCTTTTGGACAACAAAACGAAAACACTTTTCACCGAGATCAAGTGTACACACAACACACTGGCATTCTAAAATGCTTACGGAGATAATTCAGATCATTTTTTTGTATTTTCTCAGATCTTTAACCTTCATCCCCGCTGATTAATTTCAGATGTTTGGAACAGTAGTAACACATCATCATTAAGGAAAGGAAATGAGTGTTCAGAACAAGAACCAGACCCCTTATTGAGCATGCAAGAAAAGGAGGGAACGTTTCAAATGATGGATTTGTCCTTTAAGTCCAGGTCATTTATATTCCCAATTATTTAGGCTTTATGTACTTCCTATTATGCTGTAGAAGCATGCTGTATCTGCTAGGCCTTTTGATTTCTTTTTGATGTCACAGAATCATTGAAAATCGAGTGGAGCTTTCAAATACCTTCATGACAAATATCATCCATTCCAAAACGCTTAGCCTCAACATTTGCATAAATAGCATGAATATTTTAAGCACACCCATATATTCCAATATCCCTTACGGCACATGCATCTGTTGGCTCAATTCATTTAGATCTTTTGTAGTTGTTTACACGTGGACTGGTGATTTGGCGACTCTGGCTAAAAGCAGTCGCACAACGCGCGGGTTCGTCATCACCAAACCTTTCAAAAACTGATGCAATAGTGACAGGAAGCTCATTCATGGTCCCGTGCTGCGCTTCTTGTGCCAAGTAGCCCTCCGAAACAAGTGCTGTTTGTTCATGCTAAGGCTTAATATATATATATATATATATATATATACATGCTATGTGAAAAAATATTCAGGGGTTCAGGGGTTGTCCCAGGATGACTTGAGATGAGAAAAGTGCATTCCGGCGGTGAAGATGGTCTTTAAGGAGTTCTCCGTCCTCCCCTTCACCCTCAGTTTGTTCCTCCGCTACAGCCCTGTTGTTTGTCAGTGGTCTAGGTTGTGTTATATATAGACATAGTTCTGCTGCACTGTGGGGGAGACATTATGTGCTGCACAACTCCCTGTAGTATTCCTCGGAATGTTTTACTGCGCCGTTTATGATGCATGAAAATCGTATGAGAAATGAACAACGTGTATGGTTTACAGAACGTGGGGCTGCAGCTTAAAGCAGAGTCAGAGTTCTTACGGCACAATAAGTCTGTGCGGTGACGGAATTTGGTGTTATGTGCCTGGATAAAATGTGGCCCACGCGCTAGGTTTTTTCGCCTGCTTCTGAAGACCAGGGAATCTCCCTGTCTTTTAGCCAGGGGGTCTTCCGTCGCGAGACGTCGTTAAAACACAACAAACCCATGCAGGAATGCGAGGAATTGTTTAGATGTGGCCACACGTACCGAGCCGAGGGGAATGACTCTCTGACCTGTTCACTCCAAGCGGCTGCAATCTTTAACATGTAAAAATAGATAAGTGGAATGTCATTTCAGCCAGTGGTCCGCAGCCGCAAGGAGGTCCCACCCACTGGGTTTTTAAACTGAGCGCCCGTCCTCTTCCCCAGCAGGAGAGGGGAAAAACACTCTGAGTGCTGCGTAAGCGCTCAGAAAAGCTGGCACAACCCAAAGATCAAGGCTCCCTCTAATTTAACGCCGTAAGTGCGGTCTGCTCAGAAGAGAAAAAAAAGCTCATTGTGAAAAGACTGCTTTGGCCTTTTAAATTGAAGTCGTCGGTATCTTTCGTTCCGTAGGACCTGCGCTCCACAGCGGTGCGCGGCAGGTCCGAGAGAACCGGAACCAGCCGGCCTCTTCCACCATCACTGGCCGTTGCTCCGCTCCGGGTTGAGCAAAGCCGGCGCTGCCATGCACGTGTGCGTGCAGACGCGACGCGGAGCACCGCGAGATCCGCAGTTTCTTCCCCTCAAGCGTTTAAGATCGCGCTCTGCCACCAGTCTTTTTTGGAGTCTGCTGTCATTGGCTGCGCACAAGAATCTTGGAAGAAACCCTCTCCCCTGGAGCTATAGGGGATTTTTTCCCTCTCCTAAGCGTATGCATTTGTCACACCAATTAAGTAAGGTTGAAATGCTCGGAGGCCTAGGGAACCTTAATGGAAACATAAAAAATTTAAACTACAGTTCAAAATGAAAACACAAAGGCATACAGAGACGTAAAAGCAAATTCCAGACTGGTATTTATATGCTAAAATATTCATGGATATTGAAACCTGAATGTATCGCGAGGCCAAAACAAAAAAGTCTAGGATCGGAAGTAAAAATCCCAGTCTAGGATCACTAAATTCCACAGAAATTGACATGTGGAACTCAAATTTCACTAACGTTAGACTTTGTTTCAATGACGAGTTTGTAAGAAAAGACATTTCCTCAGTACTTTTAATATTTTGACTGCAGTTTGACAAACATAATGTCTGTGTTGTCACATATAAAATGCCTTTTCTGCTCTATATTGTGAAGAACTCTACTCACTGACATTTTTTTATTCCTTCAATTCTCGGTACAAAAAAATCTCAGTTTCCTGCACAGTAGTCATTTTTCTCTGCATTTCTATTTGGGTGGTCTAATGTTGAAACTGTAAAAGAGACTGCTCTTCCACTGACCTATAATTAGCTGGAAAAGGAAACTCCTTTCTCACTCCCCCCACTCAGGTGATCCTCCCCCTGATTCAGAATGAAGTGGTCAGGGGTGAGCAGCCAGTGCAGCCACATTTAGCGTAGGACCTGTGCACTTCCACTGCATACACGACACGAGACGGCTAATGGGCAGAGTGTCGCCGTTGGTAACGAAGCAGAGCAGACCAATGGGATGGAGCAACTAAATCTGCCCATTCTGAATGGAGGGATTACAGCCTTTGAAATGAAACGGATAGGCAGAGACTGCCCCTGGTACGCATGTAGTACATCTGTAGTGCTCACTGCATGCGGTTGCCTTGAGTAACCTCATATATTCCCCCCCGCCTTGGCCAATGGCCCCTAAGCAACTGGTCATGGTTTTTGTTTAAATAACTTATGCATTCATAAATTTTAATACCCTAAACGGAATTATAGTTTATATCAACAGCAACTGTAAGGATTAATCCTGCTCAAATTCATTCATGAACCCTCCACTAGATCACTCATATTTACATGGATATTGGTTAATTACCGTGGCACCTGGGTGGGCATTCTGGTTTACTGTGCAATATAATCAGCTAACAATCCCCACAAAAAATACATAATCTTGAGAAGATCGGTTTGTTTACACTAAAAAATCCACGGGTACACACTGAGCTACATTCACTGCCATGGAACAATCACAGGAGGTTTAACCCGCTTCCCTTTGTACAGTAAAGTCTTTTAGACTGCCTGCTGAGTCTATCCTCAGTGTCATCCAGACAGAGTCCTGCAGTGCCGTCCAGCATTACAGATTACAGATTCTGGGAATCCATCCCTAGAAAAACAAAACGCTCATTCTCTGAACCAATGGCTTTACTTCTTCCCAAAAGCATGCCAGGGAGAGGAACATCAGGGTGAAGCAAACAGTCGCGATCCGCGTCATTCCGCACCATCCCATCAGTTTCAAGGCAATCCTAGTGAAAGTAACAATGACGGGCACACCTTTGGTTGGGAGACCTCTTCACCTTTGTATTGGTTTTACTGTTTGTTAGGATTAAGGTTGGGCAGTATTTGTGGCTTGTGTTCTGATGATTTTTGTTATAGCTTTTTGAATATACGTCTCAGAGTTTCGGTGCGACAGCCATGAAATACCACTCATCTCATACTTTCACCAAATATCACAGCCAGAACAAATATTTGAATCTTAGGATTATTTTAAGTGTCAAAGTCAGCTTCCAACTCTAAAGGTAAAATTCAAGAAGGAAATACGGAAAAACCAACTGCTTTAATACAGTGCTCACAAAGAGAAAGGTGAATCAAACGGGAAAAAAACGTCTTCCCTTTTCTCCTCACTGTTGGTTGTTAGATCCAAAAATGTATCCATAAAGCCAGCTGGGTATTTTGGTTTTTGTTTTAGCATACACTTAATAGTTTAAATGGGGTCATCGGCTGGACTAGAAATGATCGCCCACGGTTTCTAGGTGTGAATCTGCTACTGTTTGTGTGGTAGCTAGAAAGCCAACAGACCCTGTGGCCTTGGAGGCCTGGGGTTTGGTGCAGCTGGAGCAATTTAATCCACAATCACCACTTGATTTGAAAAGTATTTCCATCCAATACAAAAGCTGAACGAACACAGCACATCTACTGCGCCACACAAGCCTGTCCGCCCATGTCGTTAACATGTTCGCGACCGGGGTTCTGACAGTTTGCAATATAAATGCTCTTCCAATAAAATATCGTTTGAGGTTGTTTTTTTTATTGTTATCATGATTTGGTGTACGATTAACGTCAGGCATTATTTAAAGCCTACAGACGGGTCCATCAAAGGCTATCAGCTTTCACGGTTTTCAAAGCCTTTTTCTTTCTTTCATTGACCACCTGGACTAATCAAAGGCCTGGCTTTTATGTAAAACTGCACAACTGTTTATTAAACAATGCCAATGCATGGCATTTTAAGAGGAAGGGCGGTTTTGTTTGTTTCCACCCACTCTAGCTCTCACTAATATGGCTGACCAGAGGCCGACCAGAGACCATCAATGCAGATAAAAAAAGAGATGTGAAATATTGTATAAACAGGACCGCAGAAAAGCGATTTATTAAGAAATATTGGCGCTGCATTGGAGAGTGATATTTAGTAGCTTTGTTTTATGAATGTACAATCCTTCACTGGTATGCTGAGGGGTTAGCCCAAAATCACAGAAAATGCTAGAGGGTACGGGGCGGTTTACTGGAACACGTGCTGACGGATTGGTTTATTGGGAGGAAACACATTCCTCAAAGTAGCCAGTTTGTATCACTGCATTGGTGAGGTGCCAGTGGAAAGCAGGCGCGTAGAACCCTCCTGGGCGTGTTGAGCAGAGCTCTGGTCTTCAGATTCTCCGGGCTCTCCCCCTCGAACCCTAATCACTGATCACACACTCCTTGAACCGTGCAGAACCGCTGCTTGTTGAGAATGTTCAGTGTTTAATTTAGTGTAACATTTAAATAACGTGTGTACTGATGAGCAGTACAGGAACACAACATATGCACAAACACAATCAACAATCCTAGAATCAACTAGGCCGATTTCTCTGTAAGAACGGAAGGGAAAATCCCAGTGCACAACTGGGAGAATAACAAACAGACCGAAAAGTCGTAGTGAGCGTGTCTGTGTTCGTCTTTTCACTTTTAGTATCAGAATTCCTTATGTGACACACACACACACACATGCACACATTTTTAACTTAAAGACCACGTCCTGTCTTAACCTTAAAGAACTAATAACAAGTGTTCTATTATTTTGGTAGATGTTCTTTGTCCCACAAGTTGTTTTAGTGTTCAGTGTTTTAGTCATCCAGCGCTATAAAACATTGTAATGATCATTCAGCATGGATACCTTCAACCTATAAAAGATATACAGAAATAGCCTCATCATTTTATCAATGCTAATTTTTTAACGGTGCATGTGCACCATCCTGGACAGTTCTCTTTCAATATTTCCAGTCACTGTTTTTAATGATAAAGTATCGCAAGCTGTTTTTTCATTGTCAAAACGCAAGGAATCAAATACCATGCAGAGAAAGCTGTGCAGTTGGCAGAAATACTCAGTGTGACGTGCTTGAAGTCCCTGAAGACGCTGAAAAACAATTTAAGAACAAACCCCACACATGAGGCCAAATAACTGATTTACAACTTACTGTTACTAAGGTTAATACACTTTACAGATCTCAGACTATGAGGGGAAGGAAAACCCCCTTCAAATGGTGCACTCCTACCAAAATAAAGAAGTTTCTATTTGAGAAAATATTTCGACCTTTTCGGAGAGGTTGGGATGATGGTAGAAGAAAAGGTACTGTCACTGGAGGTAATTTTTCCCCTCACTGACTCCTTTTGGGTAACTTTAAAGTCAATTTTCCCCCGCCAAAAACCTTCCAAGGTTTTAGACAAGTATTGTACATGCCAGACAGAAGCTGAAGGCAAAACCTTTATTAAAATAAATATTAAGGAACGCCGCCTCTCACTTTATTAAATTAAACAGGGGCTGTTAAAAGATTGAATGTTTATGAGAATTTTTTTTAGGAGCCATGGTGGATTAAATTATTTATCTTTCACTTCCATAGCTTTTAAGCGTAGGCTGGAAGTCTAAATGGCGTGTGGTACGTTCCATGGAAGTTCCATGGAACTGGTCATTTTAGGCTTCTTCATGACGGAGACACAATGCACAAGGATTAGGGAGTGATAGACCCAGCCTTGAGACCAGGGATAAGTGTTTTTATTGTATGGGGCCTGTTCAAGTGTCATTTAAGCAGAACTTAGATAAATATACAACCATCTTCTCACTCCCAAAGGCATAAAAGAATGGCTATATTGAAACAAATGATTCGTCTCGCCATCCTCTCGGTTTAGGTTTAATCTACGGCGGCCATGGCTCCAAGATATCAAAGCGGACAGAAACGTATATCATTAACTGTTCCACTTCCAGTCAGCTGGTGACTTTCACCAATCAAGTGTATTACGGGGTCTCGGAACTAGCTTTGGGAAATCCACCTTAAAAAAAAAAAAAAAGTATTGTGATTGAAATAAAAGAGCCTCTGTTCCAACGGACGAGGGTTCGTAGGAGAGGGGCTCCTCAGCAAATCTACTCATTTACCACATCACCACAGCCTCTTCTGATAAGCACGTAGTAGGTCTGGTGTTGTCACAACATGGATTCAAATCCCTACCATTTCAACGTGTTCATTTTCCTTTAATCCAAGGAGTTGGACTGCTCATGATACAATAATTACAGAAATATCAGTGTTAGTTTGCGGTTTTGTGGACTGATGTTAGTGATGGGCTTGGAATGAACTACTTCACAACAGCTTCGAGTATTCATTCAATTGTTTATATTTTCATTGTTAATTTGCTTAGCAGACAGTCTTATACTAAGATAATTTTATGCTCTACCCATTTGTACAACTGAAAAAATAAATTCAGGTAAAGTCCCACACTGAATGGTACAACAGCAGTGCCAACTCCTGGTACTTGAACAAGGAACCCCATGGTTATGAGACACCACAAGGTCACCTGCTGCCTGAACAATGAAAACGGTTTTGGCAATTAGAATATTATAAATGGATATAGGCCTAATCTCATTGTCATTTATTGTATACCTCTTCTTTCTTTAAATTAACAATTAAACTTTTTAAAACATCGAAAACTGGGTAGAGACATTTAAATGGGTCCCTTTTAAACGTTTCTGTGTAGCCGGGGGGATTAGTGCTGTATGTACTCAAGGGATTCTGGATTAAAAACTGCAGGATTCTTTATGGAGTCTCGGGAGTCGAGTCGGTGCATGTTATACTAATGTAGCTTTTGTACTGCCATATTAATAAATATTTCAATAGCAGAAGTGCTTTCAATTCAGCGGTAAATACAAACTATTTAATTACTTGGAACGTTAGAATAGCAGACACAAAATGTAAGACGTCGGAATCAATATATTGTTTTACAATTGCCACTTAATTCAATGTCAGGTCTGTGGTGTGGCTCAGCTGTCAGTTCTGTATAAATAGTTCACGTGATGTTCTGCCGTTTAGTGCCGAGGCGTGGGATATACAGCCTATATATATATATATTTGACGCCATTTAGTTCGTAAAAAGTAACTGTAATTAAAAAAATACCCAGTAAAAGTTGTCACTGCGTATTTTCAATAAAATCATCACTTTTGAGCGATCAGGACAGGAGACCCATTTCTGCTCCCCTCTCCCGTCTACAAAACTAAAAGGCAGGGCGAAATCTTATAAATATCTTCTACGGAATCCGACGAGCTACACTTCCTCTGAGTTTTTTTGCGAAGAAAAACCACATCTGTGCCAAATATCTAATAATGGACTGGGAAGCAGAAACTTTTTCTTACAAAATTGTACTTGATAAGAAACAGGGCCTTCTAGGTTATTACGAAAATTATTCATAGTTGCCTAAATGTTCTAGGTTGTATAATACAAAGCTTGCGATGACACGTCTTCAAAAGAAATAAGGTGGACAAACTCTGATACAGCGAGGTTTCCTTTATTTATCTTTTACAAAAGTAAGCAATGAAAGGAACATCATATTGGTTCTTACCTAGGTACTGCCGAATTTCCAGAAGAATTTTTGGTGGTCCTCCGTTCCACTGATAGAAGAGTGAACCCAAACAAAACAGAAATAAAACGGTCATGCAGAAACCATAATCGCGCAGGGAAAACTTGAACAAAATAACGGAAAGCCAATTGTTCCTCTTGCTGTTTCGATCTCTTGTGTGATTTGAGGTCTGACTTTTGTTACGAGGACTGTTACTGTAATGCTTCATCATCTCCTCCACACATAAAGCCGCCGAGAATTGTGGTCACCCATTCGCTTAAGAAAAGTTTTCCCCTATTAAAATATATATTTAAAAAATAATACTAAACTGAAAACGTAAGCACCCGCATCTCAAGTTTAATGAACAAGTTTTCACCGTCCCCACTTCTGTAGTTTCTCTTTCTCCATCTACGTCAGAACTGTTTTTGCGAATGAAGCTGGAAATCCAGCTTTGTCCCTCAGCCCGTTGTAGTGGGGGTGTCAAATTACTGAACGCGTAGAAAAACTCCCAACACTTGCGCTCTGTTATACTGCGAAACAGAGACACCTTTAGATAGGACTGTTTCGTGCGAAATAACCCGTGATGTATCAATCCTCTGAATGGTATGAAATCCTGATGCGTCTAATTCCAACCCAGTCGTCAAAGTTTATAATAATAATAATAATAATAATAATAATAATTATTATATTATTATATTTATTATAAATAGCATCTTCGAGTGTTCCTACTTAATCTATCGATCGATCGTTAGTGAT